>JAQFVV010006962.1:122262-229870 GCA_028023455.1 Epiperipatus broadwayi | reverse complement strand
TACTATATATATATATATATATATATATATATATATATATATATATATATATATAATACTTTATATTAACCAAAGAATAGTTATTTAATCAAAAGATAATAATTATTTTCTTTTATTCCCTAGCCTATCTAACATTTTTTTTTTTTATTTGTAGCTAACTAAAAAAAGGTATATTATTTCTTGAGTATGTATGAGAGGAAAATAGTTTATTGTGCTTGTGAATGTATAAATTATTTTGGTGTTAATTATATTTATAAATATTCAGTTTATTTTTAATAAAAAAGCAATAATATCACTTTTTATCCTTTTTTAATTTAGTTGTTTTCTTTTTCCCTTTTTTATGATGTGATGAATGATCTATCTAAAAATCTTGCATATATAATTATATGTGGAATAATATATTATAATTGTCTAATTATTATAAATTTTACAAAATAATGTACAACTTCTATTGCTTTTTGGGGAATTTTTTTTTTCTAAACTATAAATATATTTTTATTTTGTAATCTTTATAAATGTTCAAACTGAGTATTAGTAATATTTGAAATACATATTTCATTGAGAAAAGAATGCAAAAAAATGAATTTCTGAACAAAAGAGAGCCATTATTATTTTTGATCTCAAATTATATTCCCATAAACATTGTAATATTTCAAATGGACATCACTTTTAAAAGCAAATTTAACAAAGAGAAAACTATGCAAGTAGCAGACATAAATTTAATTGGACAATAAACCCCACTATAACAGTTTTTTTTAAAAAAAAAACATACTCAACTTGCTATTGGATTTATTTTAGAAAGAAAATTTATGAGAATTTCATGTTTGGAATAAAATCTTCAAACTACCTTTATACCAATGTTTAAAGTAAAAGTGATATATGTCCTTATAGCATATATTGCAATACATTACTCATTTATAAAAATAGTAAAACCACAAAGTCGTTTCCAGTGAAATATTTAAATGGAAAATATTTCAGTAGTCAAGCATTGGTGTGTGAGTTGTCAGCACATACAAGCATTTGTCTCGGTTTCACAGGTTCACTTCCTGGCCAGTGCCTTGACACATGGAAAAAAATATTTCAGTATTAAAATTGCATGAATAAAAGCTGTGAAAGTCATTTTCCTTGAAGAAATCTAGTAAAAGCAATAAAACATTTCAAATCTTTTTATACTAATAAATACTTTATAAACACTATGGCAAATTAAAAAAAAAAACATTCAGAAAGTTGTAAAGTTGTTTTTAAATAAATACAGGATTTTAACTTATTTTAGTATATCATTTTTTGCATAATAATTTTGTAATTTAATAAATAATTGTGTTTATACTTGTTGTATTATAAAAAACAATAATGGACTGAGAAAATATATATAAAACCAGTTATAAATTTTGTAACTTACTTTTACGCTTGCAGTTAAATGATCACTAGATGTAGCTTACCAATAGCTCTAAACAAGCTTTATTTTTATAAGTACCAAAAGAGAAAGAATTCAACATCTCTATCATTATCAAACCCTATCTCCAGACGAATTGATTTATAGCTTATGGTACACTTCAGTAGAGGGCTGGCTCTCTAATAACTGGATCTAAAATACTAAGTCAATAGTCAGCACTTATAAAACATGTTTATATCAATTTGTAAGTCGGAACTTTTTGGACACATAAATGTCTTCAAATCCAGCTTTGCAAACCAAAGAGCTATATGGGAATGAATTCAGCTCAGTTTCACCACAGAATAATAGCCTCTGCAATATAGAATCACAAAAGCCAATATATATATATATATATATATATATATATATATATATATATATATATATATATATATATATATATATATATATATATATATATACAATACTCATTATAAATTATATATTTGCCGTTATAAAATATGAATTTACCGTTAATTTTTTTTCTTTATATATAGTAACCATCATACACACATGAGAATAATGACCTGTTAGTTAAATAACAATATAAAATATTAGAGCAGACTTGGTTTGCATAATCATGAGTAGACAGAAATAGAGGCTACATGGCACTACTGATTTTATATTACATAAAATTTACATCTCCTATGTCTAATAGTAAATAAGGTATGTTGATTAAACTAACTTCCAAGATCTATAATAAAAATATTAAAAGGTTGATCTAACTTGTAATTCTACTAAATAGTTAATAATCATGAGGGTTTCTATCTATGAAGTGAGTGCAGAATTCAAATTATAAGTTGGATGTTAATGAATAAAGATATATATTATATGCATGATGAAGAACAAATAACAATTAACTGATAAAAATGAATGGATGTAAGAGTGAAGAAAAAAAAATGTTAAATTGATGAATAATTAAGGTTGTGATAGAATAGGAATCAATAAGGATGAATCAATTATGATAGTGATTTAAGATGAAACAAGAATGAAAATAAAAGTATGTAAAATATGGATGAGCTATGATGAAAATTATTAGTGATGAAGAATGGGATCCTGAACAATTTAACCAATATTATATCAAACAAAAGCAAGATAATAATGAAATAAAGACAATGTGATTTTAAGCCTGACTAATAATAATAAAACATTTAACCACTAAATTAAAATGGTTATAAGTTTTAAAAACTAAAGAGAGAAACTTACATTTTAAAATTCTACTGAATCAATGAAATAATAATCATAAACATAAGAGATCAAGGTAACACATAACAAATATCTTATGAAATAAAAAAACTGTTAATAAAATCAAAGTTGGTACTATTAATTGATACCTTAATTTTTTCAGTGTTCAAATAATTTCAATGTTACTATTTTGAAAGTGTATTTGGATCAGTAAGAATGATTTTGCTACTATCCAAATATTGTAAACAAAGATAACTCTTAATGCAAAAATGGAATTACTAAAGAATATTTAATTATTCCAAGAACAATAATACAAATAAACTTAAAATTTTGTGATGTATTAATAGATTCTTAATAATAAAGAAAATATAATAATAATTTGTAAACTAATTTTATTTAATTACAATGAGCCATATAATCAAGATCAGTGTATAATGTATCTAATAATTTATAAAAAAAAAGATTATTCCTAAACTAAATATTTAATCTTTAAAACATTATTTGAAAATAAGGTATGTACTTAAGATCAACAGTGTTTTGATCAATAAGCAATAAAATTTTATATATTGTAAATATAAGAGCTTGGCAAAACTTACTTTTGATATGCTAACATGTAATAAAATCAATCATATTAACTGATGATGATATTTATAACAATAATAATAATATCTTGATAGCAATAACAATAACAATATGGATGACATTTAGCAATAAGGCCATATACAACTAGATACATTTTCAAAACAAAATTTATTTACACTATTAAATAACAACAAAAAGAATATATATATATATATATATATATATATATATATATATATATATATATATATATATATATATATATATATATATATATTATATGGTCCATTATGGACAGTAACTCCACACAACATGGTCTTTTACATAGCTTTATTATTAAGGGAAGGTCTCTTTGAATGTGTTTATCATTTTAATAGATTGCCATCTTTTAATTAATTATTATTTAATTATATTACTTACATTGAGTTCATTTTAACTTACTACATATTTTATCTTTTATCTATTAAGCAAGATTTTTACGAAACTTATTCATTTAAAATAGACACAGGTAATGTCATTCCAAAAATACCTATCTAATGATTAATAAGCTACCAATATTTTATTATATATGATAACATAATGAATATTCTTAAAATATAATACTTTATGCTACAATATGCAACTAAATCTAATTATGTCCCACTTTATTCATCCATTTAGGATATTAGATTGTCAGAAAAAACTTGGAGAGTCATTAGTACTATTGTCCTACATTTCAATTATTAATTTTATATTATAGGACTTTCCCAACACTAGAGAAAACATTAGTATTTTAAACAATTGGATATAAACATATAACAACAAAGATTAATAGTTTAGATGGAATCACCTCAAATACATGAACACTAGATAACAATCTATTAATATAAAATAACTTTTAACAAATATTATTTCTTAACATCATTTTTTTTAATGCTAAATACTGTTTACATTTTTAAAATACTACCTTTCAGGAACAATTCTGTTGTTATCAATACTAAATAATTAAAACTTAAGAATATGGACCATAGTAAGACATATGATATAACCAGATATAATGGGTTGAGTTAAGGCAAAAAGTAAATGAACAAACAACATAGACCATGGTCATTTCACAACTGCAATTAGTCTGAAATCCCAGTGTCACTTTTGGAGTATTTTAAAAACATGAAAAAGAAAGGGACAGTCAATCCCTTATTTAAATAGCTATACAAACATACTATTAAATTATGGACTTAATTTACTCAAAGCTTTATGGGTATCATTCATGATTCACCCACAATGATCATTTCTCTTCTCACTCAGGGTAAGGGAGCTAGTACATCTGATGGGATGTAACATGAATCTACCACATATTCCAAATATTATACATATATTATAATCATTCAACATGATAACAATCAAATCTCATACTAATATGACTTACCACACATATATAAACATCAAGAAAAATGGGATTTATTACTATTTAATACATGAAAATCATAATTATAAATATCAATTCAAGAATAATTCACAGCTATAATTATGGCTGTAAATTAGTTATGTATTACATATAAAATACCATATGTAATGCACTTAAATTAATTAGATTTGGATATCATCCATTTATTACTATTTATCAATTGTACCTTTTATCAACAAGAAAGAAAAATATTAAGATAAAATTGTAATAATTTAGTATGAGTAATTTTAATATTTTATCTGTGATCATATTTAAAATATGAACAAAATTTGTTAAAGTAAGATTACCATTATCTTTTTTTAAATTTTGAATGACCTTATATGTATATCATGAGTGTCATTTCCTAGGGATACCAGTTTTTGCATCTGTAACAATAATGTACATAATATTGCAACACAATACATATTAAATTAATAGTAATAAATGATCATTGCAAAAACATTTTTTACATTTTTTTCTCGTGAAACAGAGACAGAACAAAATTTTGATTACAATCACTTGAAATCTGCAGCATTATATAATTGACACCTATTCTTTACCATTTAAAATCACTCTATTTTTATCATTTCATTTTTTTATTTTACCAGGATTAGAAATATTTTTCTTCTTTTCCACACAGCGAGTAGATTACCTGAAGATAGTAGGGTTTAGTTTTAGGCTTTTACCAGATAATAGTCTGAACATTTAATTTTCACAGGTATCATTATGATTTTTATTTTTTTTGCAGAAATTTGTGATAACTCCTTTCAACATTTATATGCTGATTCCCTACAATATGAGTTTACTTCATACATGTCCATTAATTTAAATAGTAATCCCAGTACATTGGTGGGTCTTTAAATGATTGTTGTTTCTTCCATTAACTTTAAACGCTTTAATATGCCATAAATGAAAGAAGTTGAAAATGAAAATTTCTTCTTATTATTATCATGTATATAAACATGATGAAACTATTTAACAAATAGTACATCATAAATTTTCCATTTATCACATGTTTAACACATTAATTGATACATACATTATAAATGAAGTTGGCATTTAATTCAATATTAGTGAAATTATATGAATCAAATTAATAAGCATATTAATTCTAATTGTTTATGGAAAGTTCCAAAATGGAAAATCCAGTTTTGCAAATAATATTTATTTATGTGAGTCTTAATAAATATTTTGAAATATTCATTTATATTGTTAAAATGGGCATATATAGACTATTGCTGTTCCTTAACTCATTTGCAATAAAATAATTTTTAATTTGTCTTCAATTTCTTCCTCTGCATATTTTGCAGTTAATATATCATAATGAAATTTGTAGTATTTAGAGTTTACATTAAATAATATTTCACCTTAGTGAAAAACATGTCACAAGTGTTTTATAAATCTAAATAACAATAAAAGAATTTAAACATCTCTTATTATAGTTCTGCTTCTTATACATTTTTTTTCCAACTGAAAGTGCAAAATAATTTTCTCCTTTCCTTTACTCTTGATATTCTAAATAAATTATAATTATATTTATAATTCACTTTGTAAATACTATAATAAAAACATTTATAAAATAAATAGCAAAGTTTCAAGCTTACACATTTCTAAGTTGATTTAAACTTGAAGTCCATTTGTCAAGCTTTTTCTTCAATATGTCTATAGAGTTTATATTCCATTAATTACATGTTTGCAAACAACAAATACTTTGTATTTATATGTTGGGAAAAATAGGAGAAATATGACTCTGCTGAGCTTTTTTTAATCCAATTCATTTCAAATCTCATTTAGCTTCCTTTTAGTTCAATTTTCAATTTTATCCCCCAATAA
Source organism: Epiperipatus broadwayi (assembly GCA_028023455.1). Classification (NCBI taxonomy): domain Eukaryota; kingdom Metazoa; phylum Onychophora; class Udeonychophora; order Euonychophora; family Peripatidae; genus Epiperipatus; species Epiperipatus broadwayi. The sequence goes on along the minus strand of JAQFVV010006962.1, from coordinate 223,415 downwards.
TTTTCATCTCTTCTCCACATACAAATCTCTGCTGGATTGTTTATAAACTTTTATAAAAGAGAATGATAGTAAAAATTAACATACCAATTAAGTTGTTGTATGTGAATACATTTACATACTATTAACAATTCTCCATCAATAAACATAAATGATAACCAATTAAGTAGTTCAACATTATTTTAAATTGTAATAAAAATATGTTTAAGAATTAATTATAAAAATTAATTTAGATAACTATAAATTTAAGTGCTTTGATGACAATTGTTTAATAATAAAATACTAAATATTTCTATAGTTTTAATTTTATCATACTGATAAATTATGTTAACAACATTGAAATTAGTTCATCTGACAGACTGTATATAAAAACACACATACACAATCTGGCAGAGGGCCAACACACTTCTTGAACAGCCCAATTCTTTATCATTTTCAGGAGACGTATTGATTAAATTTATCTATTTTCATTCTACAATCTAGCAAGCATGAGACCAAACCATTGAAATTGTAAATATATTTAATATTGAATATTTATTATTAATTAACATTTACATTTTTATACAATTGACTATTAAAAAGGGCTTGACAAACATCAAGCCCAACAATAACATTACAATATATAATATACTAATCTTTAATATCTGTATGGAAAGGCTAAAAATGGAAATCAATATTCATTAAAATTAGCTAAAATCTTAAATATAATGATATATAAATGAAACATATAAAAAGCTTATTAGGCTAGCTAAAATAATAATACATGAAAATAAAAATAGACATTCTCAAGGTTTAGATTAATGTGAAATGAAATATATGCAAATAAATCTTTTAGATTGTTAAAATATAGTTTAAATTTCAAAGGGATTTTACTGAACACACACTTTTTTAAATTGGTGAAAAATATTTAAATCTTTTACATTAATAAAATAATTTGCATACATGTTATTTATGCTAATTGTGTCATTTAAATGATTTATACTGTATATTAATATTTCAATTTGCTGTTAATTTGTTGTGACATATTGTGAAGCTATAATGTGTTATATGTTCTTGTGATATTTTTGTTCACCTTCGAATTGTTTTATTATATATAAATAAACTTATTTTTAATATATATATATATATATATATAACCATCCAAAAATGATAAGTATATGCATTTATCTTTGTCTAATCCAATATAAAAAGAAAACAATTATAATGGTTATACACTATTGACCATCACAAGTTAAATTTACATTACTAATTAATATTATTTTTATTGTTTTTTAATTGATAAGAACTTTCTACTTTTTCTTGAGTGAAATCGTTTAGAAACTGTTTAAATTTCTGAGCATACTAACCACTCAAGAGAACTAATATACTTTAACTTTTTTAATTACCAATCTTTTTTTTTCCTTTTACAAAAGTTCACACTCACCATTAATCATTTCAATGAAGAACTACCATGAATGAATTAAAAACAAATGTGATTCAATTTTTTCAAAAAGAATAAAACTTATTTGTATTATTTCAATAAAAGATGACGATAAATATAGATTTTTTTAAAAATACTATTAAATATAGGACGGAAAATTAAAAAAAGAGAGAAAAATTCTGTTTATCTTATTATTTTACACGTTGAAAATAACTTAGTATACACTAAAATATTTAATTTTCAGATTAAATAGATGGCGATGTTGATAATAAAGTACACATTGATAAAGAGGTACATTAACATATACTGGTATGTACCGATACTTTTATCATCATTATGAGCTAATCTTAAATCAGTATTGTCATACATATAATGATACTTTTAAAGTTTAGGATTTACATTTTAATATACTCTATACCTTTAATTTTCGTAATATAACTAAAGCTAATGTTTATAATGCCACTACCTGGATAATTTTAGATCACCACAAAAACAAATGTCCAAATAAAAATATTACTTTTGCAAGAAAAAAATGAACTTTTATAATGGATTATGATAAGATTGTGATCGAGATTTTTTTAAAAAGTAAATAGTTGTCAGTAAATTGACAACGATTTTAGTTTGTAATAATAAAAAAAATCATTTGATTAATATATTTATTACAACATTTTGATTCATTCTAGCAACATGATATATAAGAATGAGTGAAAAATATTAGCTCACATCTTTCTAAAGATAATTATTTCAAAATATTTTTTTTAAAAGTAAGTTATATGAGCACAGACATTCACATGACCCACCACTCACTACTCTATCTCATACGACTGATACACTTGAACACACATATGTAGAAAAAAATATAATCACTAATATAAGTATTTCATGCTAAACCAGCAATCATCAGTTGGTCCAGGTTATCATCTTTACACATATATGCAATAATTGCTCAGATATATATTAAGATAGCCAATTTTCATACTTTAATGGACATGCTTCAATCCACTCCACACTCCAACTCTTCAACCATCCATCCAATTGAAAATCTGATGATGGAACACTAAAGGTCACCGTGAGACCGAGATTCTTGTCACACCCACGTTGATCTAAAGTCAATCTGACCACTCATGTACAGGGCATAATCTATTTAATACATATACAAGGGATGGACATACATCTCTACTATGTAATAACTGAAATACAGGCTCATTATATACATGTATGACTGAAGCCTGTCCATTAAATTATGAAAATTGATTATCTTAATATATACCTGAGCAATTATTGCATATAAGTGTAGAGATGATAATCTGGACCAGATGATGATCATTGGTTTAGCATGAAATACTAATATTGGTGATTATTTATTGTTACCACATATATGTGATCAAGTATATCAGTGATATGAGGTAGAGTAGTGAATAGTGGGTCATAATGAAAGTTTGTGCTCATATACCCTAATATATATATATATATATATATATATATATATATATATATATATATATATATATTGATACGGTATATAATAAGCCTGTATTTCAGTTATTAAAAGTAAGTTATAAGATAATTATTAAATATTAAGATATGAATACAATCTAAATATTAAAAATTGCAATTTAGCACAATGGAATCAATGTTTGTCATTTTACATAACCAACAGTGTCACAGTTTTGCATTTTAAATTTGATATTTTAATTAATATTTGAAAGTATTTCAAATTTACATTTGTAAAATTTTTCAATTGTTAAGCAATAAATCAAAAATGTTCTTTAAATATTTGTCCAAATCATATCAGTTTTAAAATGAAAATAAACTGATGGCCAGCCCATACCTTGTTATTTTTGGTTGATAGATCTAGGACAAACTAAAAATGGAATAAAATAAAAGAGAGAAGTCAAAACATGGTGCTAAAATCTTTATAATATCAATCTGACAGGAAAAATGTTGTTAAATCAAAACAAGCATTACATATGATTGGTTTTTTATGAACCCTTTAAATACATAAAAATGAAATAAGCCTTTGCCTTTAAAAATACTAAAACATATCAAACAAATAATACAAAAAATAAACTTTCTATAAATTTATTGTTACCTATCACAAAATCATATATGGAAATAAAACATTGTCTTATCTTACTGACCAAAATCACATAGTCATAATATCAATTTCCTTATGACACATCATCATATAAAATAACATTTCTGAGATCTATGATTTCTTAATTAAATATATTTAAAATAAAATATAATATTCATTAATATTCATAAAATTATAATAAATCACTTAAGAACAGTTAAATAAAGCTAAAATATTATTTTATATGGTTGCAAAAGCTGGCCATAATAAAAAGTTTGATTTTTAATAATTTTAAATTTATAGTTAAGTAAATGTTATATTTAAATTTATAAATTATATTTAATAATCATAATTTATATCATATATTTTAAAAGTAAGTTTTATGATAGTGAAAATTATATTTAGTTCTATATTTTGCAAATTATTATTCCAAATTTTATATTATTGTATTATATTTTGTAATACAATAAGTATAGCAATTTATTATTCCTAGACAGAAATCGGAAATAGACTGTCTTGGTTAATAGTTATATTAATCATGTGACCTGCATAATGGTTGTACACACATGCTTGTTTGTATTTGAATTAAAAAAGTTTAAAATATTGTAGAATTGCATTATGGAGCTAAATAGAATTATTACCTATCATAAAGTAAATATTAAATATTAAGTTAACCATTATATAAATGTTTTAAATAAAGTAATATAGACAAATACAGTTAATAAAAAAGAAAGTTAAATATTTTGTTAAAATAAAAATAGATAAATTAAATAGTAAAAGTGAGATAATTTTTTTAAATATTGTTTTTAAAAGTTGTTTAAAGGTATTCAGTTAATTTAGTAAAGTAATAATTGATTTAAAAGTGATATTTTTAAATATTTTTAAAGTTTTAATACATCATAATTTTTATTTTGAAATGTAATTGTATAAGTTTGCAACATTATGCAAATTTGATATCAAACTAAAAGTAAGAATCAACCAATAGGATAAGGTATTCTTGCAGGATATAAATACCATTGCAGTTGATTTATCAGGGTGATTAATAATGTATTAAAGGTAGCTGAATCATATCAGAAGCTATCAAGGTGATTGCAATTTTAATTTTATTATTTTAGTCAATTTTAGTTCTCTCTTATAATTTTATTTTCAAAAGCTAATAGGTATTATTTTAAAAAGTATTTTGCAAAAAGAGAGTGTAAACTAAAAAAAAAAAAATTAATAACTTCATTTAATATGTGTAGCTAGTTTTAAAAGTTTTCTTACCAGGAGTATTTTAACAAAATCTAATTTAGAACTTCACAGTAATAAAATGGATATAACAAAAAGTAAAATATATTCAATTTATAATATTTTAAAAATGTATACTTTATGATAATTTTATAGAAATATCATATTAAAAGAGCAAATGTTATATCCTTTTTGAAGGAAACATTTTTTTAAAAGAAATATTTTACAAGAAATTATTTAGGAAAAGAGTCACGGAGAATATTTACTAAAGTGTATATATTATAAAAAACCTAAAGTCTAAAAGGGTTAATACGCACTTATAAAAATTTGGTTGGAAAATCTGAAAATTAAGAATAATGAAATGCTGAAAATAAGTACTAAATGGAAATAAATTTACTAAGGAAGAAACTTATAAAGAAAGTGAATATATGATTAAATAAAAAGATGGAACCATGGAAATATGTTTATATTGCACAAAAGTTTAACGGATACATTATGTTAAGCCAAATGGAATAGGATGCATCAGTACACTGATATCGGAATTTTAAGAAGCTTCATGAGATTATTTTAGTATTATGATTTCAATAATTATCTTTCTGGACTATGGAATCCATAAACTATTAATCTATAAACTCTTCTAGGATGGATTGATAATTATTTTGTTTAATTTTTAAGATTTAAAAGACGTCATATTTTTTTACTATGATTGTTTTTTTTTAATTGCTCACTGCCATCCACCTGACAAATAGTCTTGTGTGTCATCATAGCAACAGGGGAAGGCAAATGCTCTTGAAGAAATAAAGCACTTTTGAAGAGAACATTTGAAAAAAAAAACTTTTGAGAAAAAAAAAATTTTGAGAAAGAAAATGGGAATATTTGAACCTAGGAAAAATATATGTTTTCATCTGAAGTTTATGTAAATATGCTTTTAATTTATTTATTATTTATTTTAAATGTAAATTTTTTGATTGATAAGAATAGGAACAAGAATATTAATTATTTATGGTATTATAATTCTTTAGTATAATATTTACTAGTTTAAATTAGACATTTAAATAGAAGCATAGGATGTATATTTTTTATGTATGTGATGTTATATCTAGTTGGAGAAAAAAAGACTGCAAAAAGTGATAGTGATGAGCTAATGTCACTTGGTAAAAACTAATGAATTATTGATATTTATTATGATGTATTTTCTTGTTTTCTTTTTTTTTAGATTGCCTATGAATAATAATGAATGAAGTATAAATATTTTAATTATATGTATACACATTTTGTACAACATTTAAAACAGTATGAGATCAGGATTTATTTGAAAATATTCATACTATGATTTTATACTAGTAATATAACCCAACATGATAATAAATATTTGTGTGATTCTTTTTAAGAAAACTTTCATATTATTGGATGTTCAAGTATTATCTGATTAGTTTGTATATGGTTTAGAATATAGAATAAGAAAGTAAAGCAAACTTTTCTTATGGATAAATAAGATTACTCTAATTATAGTTGAATATGTTGATCATTTGAATATGCAAGCTAGTAATATGTCAATTTAAGACCTGATAAATCTTTAGGAAATAAGAATAGCATAGTGACCTGGTATTAGTAATATGGTAAACATGAATCCAGGAGATTATTAAGTTAGGATATTTAGGGAATGTAAATAGTATTTTATAATATTTGTGAATGTTCAATGCAGTTAACAAAGCCCTGTAATTGTATATTTATTTTGGACAGTGTTTATTTTTCTTTGGGTATTGATGTTCAATAAAGATGAAGGAATAGCTTGACATCATTTATAGTATTTGAGGACATTGGACAGAATAGGTCTTGCTTCTAGTTTTATAAATATGCTGTGCCATGGTATATGTTTATTCAATATGAGTTATATTCTAGTTTTTCTTCCCATCCTACAAATATATTTGCTATATAGATTTCAAAAAACAGCTACACCGTACAGTATGGTATATTTAAAAAAAATAATAGATGATTTAGAGTAAAAGATATGTAATTGTTTGGAATGAGATGAGTTCATTTACTTGTATGAAGGAATAGAATTTGTAAGAATTGGAATTGATAATCCAATGGACTTTAAATAAAAGAATCATAAAATATGTTATAGATTTATTTTATTTTGGAAATAAATATAAGATCTTAAGAATAAAATATGTAAAGCAAAGTTGCTTTTGAAATATGAAATGATATTAAAATATTTATTTCAATTTTTTTAAATGAGTACTGCATATTTTTAATTTAATTCTATAAAATAAAAAACAATCTACACAATAAGTTTAGATACAATTTATATTTATTCATTAATAGAGAATGTATTAGTAGTTATAATTATACAGTACTATAATATTTTATAATGGAATGCATTATAGTTAATAAATACAGTGTAGTGAACAATAGTATCCATAATTTTGAAATAAATTATCAATAGATATTTTACAAGATATCGATAATAATGATAAAGTGAAATTGTCTAGTAAAAAAGAGGATATCCATGTTTTCGATTAGCATTATTTTATGTTTATCCATACTATGTTTTCTATAGATGTTTTAATATATAAAAAAGAAGCAAACTTGAGTAATAGCTAAAGGATGTAAAATATATTTTGAGTAAGCATTAAATAATATGTAATTTTTATATAAGATTGATCAAACAGGGATTAATAATATTGTATTATTTTATTTTATTTGTTTGATTTAAGTCAGAGTAAAAACTTAATGAGGTTTGAATATAAAGAATGTATAATGGTACAAATCTTTAAGATGTTTTAAATGTACATATTGTAAATAAATTGTTATGTTGTTAATGTTAAAAAAAACTTTGTTAAAATTTGTTTCTCAAAATTTGTGTGTTTGGTTTATTATTTTTTTCCATCTTCATGAATTTGAACACAAAGTCAATAAAATTAAACACAATATTTTTTTTTTTTTGCACAGAAATAAATAAAGAAATATTTTAGTAATTGGAATATTTATTAAGTAATCACATTTACATTATCTTATGGTCATAAATTAATTATTATAATGGTACATTAAAATGTGATGCTCTTATTTGCCACACATATAACTTGTCAGATTATCTAATACTACCACATATTTATTACGTTCTTATATGAAAATAAAAGATTATATTATATTTTATTATTTTTATTATCATAATAGATTATAGTAAAGTGAAGATATACAGAATTAATCAGTACAATGAAGAATATTATTAGTGTTTATTATTATGAGTTTAAGTGTAGTAGAATATGACATAAAATTCCCTTATCATGTTTTATTACAGTGATTTGATTATCTGAGAATACATTTATGAACCTGAGATTTTATTGTGATAAATTATTATAAATAGAACATTAAGATTTAATTAGTAGTTTAATCTGAATAAGTAGGATTTATTAAAGACGTAAGAATACTATAAGTTTGTTTATTTGAAATAGTAATAAGGGGGAATAGTATTCTTATGCCATTGAGGTAGTATCCTGTAGGATATTGGCTCAATGTAATCTATCTTGTCACCTGTATTTTCACTTCTAAGTCTCATGAAAATATTAAATATTTATTTAATTTATTTTTATAAACTGAAGCTTATTCGTATTTTAAATTTGAGCTAGTGAAACATTTTAATTTTAATGCTGAATATTTTATTTATTAATTATTAACTGAGCTAAAACCCGTTTTATTTAATATAATATACTGCCCGGAAGTGAGGATGCAAACGGACTAGAATATATATATATTCTACTATTTATATCATGAAAAGATGGACTTTTAAACTAAATATTCTATAATTTTATTAATTATGATTGTTTTTATTTAAAAGACAATTTGCAACATTTATAACAATTATTTAGTTATGATCTATTGAAAAATTGTTTTGTAAATTATACAGACTGTTTCCATCATAGATAAAATAAAAAGTTCTAAAAAGTATGAAAACAGTTTTTATTGTATTTCGAATACAAAAATATTGCTCTATAGATAATATGGCTATTGATATACCTCATGATTGACATTATTGAATTTGTTTTTTTTTTTTTTTCATTTTAGTAACCTAAAACTTTGTTCTGGTATTCCTCACATAAAATTGTAGGGATTCTATTAAAAATTGGAAAACAGTTTATTTGATTATTAAAGTACTAAAACTTTTGAAATATTTTCAATTGTACATTTTTTTTGTAATTAATGAATAAGATTGTAGCATTTAATAAAATCTATTATGTTATAAATCTAAGATATAATTAGTGTAGTTTGCAACAATTAAAATTCACTAATTTTCAGCCCTATCAAAATTAAATTATGTAAACTACCAATGTATAGTAAATGAATTCTGAATACAGGAAGAAAATACTTGGTTATATTTCTTGAGTCTAAAAACATAAAAAATAGACCACAAATATATTATTATATTCAGGAGAATTATTAATAAATTTGATTGGATTTATTTTCATCAAACAATATATTATAATTTCTTTTCTAAAAATAATATTATATAGATTGTAATGTCTTAAAGTAATTTTTAAAAATGTTGATGCCAGTAAATCTTTTAATATAAAAATTCAAAAAATTTGAAAAATATAATGGAATAATTAAAATAGATTTTCTCAGAGACTTCCAACTACATTCAGCTATCCACTCCATCTTATATAATTGAATCCCATGACCAGATACATGAAAAAAGATAAATTATCTCCAATAAACATAAGTTGTGCTGAACCAGCACTCATCAGTTGATTCACACACAAACACACACACACACACACACATATATATATATATATATATGTATATATATATATATGGACATTTTATTATATATATATATATATATATATATAATAAAATGTCCATTAATTAAAAACAAAATTGTAATTATAAATAAATAATAAATTTAACGATTTACAAACTATTACAAACAATCGTTAAATCCGCAGAAGTACTTTTGGTGAATTTCTTCAAACCTGCCTCAACTGCTATTAAATTCAAAATCAAAAGTGAAAGAAAATGTCATCACTTCAAATTCCACGAATCTCGTATTTTAATGGTAGCAGTTTGTTGATTTATTAATAGCATTTTATTCCTGTTTATAAAAATTGCCTCTTTAATTTTTCTTTTACAATGGACTCTCTCTTCATGAAGAATTTTTACATTTTCAAAAACAAATTTAAATTTATATTTACATGTTGTTTTATGATCAAAGAAAACCGAAGGAGATATTAAATCACCATCATTTTTACTTTTTACACACTTATATAACAATTCATGCTCCTTCAATCTTATATAAGTGTGTAAAAAGTAAAAAAAAAAGATGATTTATTATCTCCTTCGGTTTTCTTGATCACGAAAAAACATGTAAATATAAATTTAAATTTGATTTTGAAAATGTATAAATTCTTCATGAAGAGAAAAACCATTGTAAAAGAAAAATTAAAGAGGCAATTTTTATAAACAGGAATAAAATGCATTTAATAAATCGACAAGCTGCTAACATTTAAATACGAGTTTCATGGAATTTGAAGTGATGATGTCTGCTTCCGCTTTTGATTTTTTATTTAATGGCAGTTGAGGCAGGTTGAAGAAATTCACTGAAAGTACTTCTGTGGATTTATGGATAGATTGTAATAGTTTGTAAACCATTAAATTTATTATTTCATTCATAATTATATATATATATATATATATATATATATATATATATATATATATATATATATATATATATATATATATATATATATATATATATATATATATATATATATATATATATATATATATATATATATATATATATACTGCACACTTTTTATTGGCCCAGTCTATTCTAAAATAAAATTTTGGTGTATAATTTTAAATTTTACAAATCCAATAATATTTACTTATTAAAAGAAGACAATAATGAAATATTCGATCATAGGGTTTGAACTCAAATTTAGCTAAAGGAAATTTATACATGATCTTAACTCAAAATACACAGAGAAAATAACCTACAGAGTCATATATATAAAAATATAAAAAAAAAATATATATATATATATATATATAAAAAAATATAAATAGATGAACAATTAATATTATTTAGTATTTAAAACCAGTGAAGATTAAATTGTAATTTTGTAAAAGACATGCATTGTAGATGACTGGAAATTATTGTTTGTACGCATTTGATTTTAAAAATAAAAATTATTTATCTTCAAATCTTGCTATATTTAAAAGTAAATAAATAAGGTTTAATTTTACAAAATACTGATTTAAAATTAAAACAGTAAATTCTATCTTTATTTAATTTCTAACAATATTGTATTTCAATATTTTTTTTTCAAAACAAAAAAATGGGTTAGTTTAAAATAATGAACCAAAAAACTTGGAAAGTAAATCTATGTTGTTATAAACAGAAAAAGGTGGAAAATATTAGCCAATCAAAAAGTGTCATACAATTGTATACTATCGAACTGGAAAAAAAAAAGTTTTTTTCTTCTTTTGCTGGATCGTTCCCTTGTAATATATTAAATAAAAAAATTGGATTAAAAATTCCTAAAACCTTATGATTTGAAACTGTACATCAATATACATGGATAAATTATAAACTTTGTTGTTAAAATAATGGAATAAATTAATCATTTTCTACTGGGCAAGTTAATAATCAGTAATTCCCAATAATCTCTTGAAAATTAATAAATATTGAAGAAATAAGGAGATGAATAACCAATGAATATATTCACTGAAAAGTAATAATAATTGTGCCATAGGGAATATTAACTGCAGTAATACACAAAAGGAAATAAATAAACACCATAATTATCCGGTAAGGATAGATAAAAGAATAGTAAAGCTTTTGGAAGCAGTTAAGTATATACATTTAAAATTCAATGGAACTAAATTAGTAATAAATGAAAAGTATCCATTATTCTTCTGGATATTTAGAAAATCTTAATTACAATATGAGATAGAATTATTTATTCTGAGCCATACCGGTGTGAATGTCAGTTTCCATAAAGTTTTAGCTGAAAAAAATGTTTCACAACACATTTTTAATTGAAATCATAAGTGTGCCTTTTACTATATATATATATATATATATATATATATATATATATATATATATATATATATATATATATATATATATATATATATATATATATATATATATATATATATATATATATATTATATATATATATATATATATATATATATCATCTAAAGTAAATAAAGGAAGCCACAAATAAATTTTTATTACTAAACAAAGAACAAAATGAAGGATAATTGTTGCAGTAACTCAAATACCACATGCGAATCTTAGGATAAGCAGAATCTTCAAAAAATAAGGAAAAATAAAAACATTATAATAAATTTATGGAGTGTGGAACAACTAGAAAATTTAAAATTGTTCCTATACTTTAGCTGAGAGTTTAAAAGAGAACTTCTTTCTAATGTTGGTATTTATATTTTTAATCTATGATTTGTTAGTATAATAGGGGGGGAGGAGAGTACTAAATCATTTAATAAGGAATTAATTCAAGTGGTGTTATATTAATAGGTATTAATAATTAGGTTGAAATTAAAGATTATTAATCATTTAAATAAACAAATATGCTCAATATTTGAGTATGAAAGGGTATTTAAAATGATATATACATATTCTAGAGAGCAGATTATATTTACATGTGTGAATGGATAAACTAAAAACAATGATTTTTTTTTCTTATGTGAAAGATAAAAGTATTAATTTTGTTTGCTTACCAACCTCCAGAATTATAACCCTATGTTCTCACTTATTTTGGTATTGTTACTTAATCATCAAGTACTAATATCATGTAGCGGTTGAACTAATAGACCATGAATGGAAAAAAAAAGATTGTTTAATAAACTTAATGTATGATATGTAGTTCACATACATAGAGATAAGTATCTCAACATATAATAGGAAATTGTTAGTTTTGTTTAATAATAATACTCCAAAGATTAATTTTCTGTTGTTATTATTATTATAATATATGTGTATTATTTTGTTATACGTTATTTTAAATTCGATATTAATGGAAATGTTTATTATCATTTGTAATGAATATTATTAAAATTATTGTTTTAAAAGTTTTATCAAATTCTAATTGCTGCATCTCACCACATAACACAACTCAAAATATACAGTCAAAATTAAAATGAAAAGTCAATTCAATTTAAAGCAAATCTAACAGTTTGATAAGCATAAATCTCTTAGTAAAGATTTTTTACTTGGTATATGCTGCCTTGAATCCTTAGGTCATTGATGACATTGCCAATTATGAAAGTGTATTAATTAATATGAAATTAAATGATACATTAGTTATTAGTGAAAATATTAATATTAATCACAGTTTAGTTAGTAACATTATTTTAATCTTAAGTATTAAATGACATAAATATAAAGCTTGATTATAGATTTACATTATAAGCTTTTCTTATTTTGTGCTCTCTCCATGGAAATCTGTAAAATACCTCTTGATATTCCATAGGTAGTATGAAGAATTAATAAATCAATGATTTTCCTGAGATCTCCTTATTATAAAGTTGTTCTTGTGATTATTACCAATTTTAATTACTAAACATAATATGAATCAGAATCTATCTGTAATTATCTAACAGATTAATTTAATGAGTGATTGAATTAAAACTTAATAGTTATAAACTTAAAATAATATAATATATATTATTGTTAGTCATGAGAGTATGTAGAAACTTAATAAGGAGGAGTATCTGGTATTCTTATGCCATTGAACAAGTATTTTATATTTGTTAAATATTAAGGGGATGTGATCTATTTATATTTAAACGAGTCTCACGTTAATTATATTTAACATACATCTTATTTTAAAATAGTTACTCATGTCAAAGTAACTTGGGATAAATAGTAATCTTCTCTAATTCAATTGTTATAGTTAAAGAAAATGGTCAGGTTATAATAAGTTTGTTAATAGAACCTAACCAGAATCCAAGTAGGGCCTAATATAAGGGACTTGTAAACTCTGCTTAGGATCGTACCACTTATAGACAGACCACATTTTTATATATATATATATATATATATATATATATATATATATATATATATATATATATATATATATATATATATATATATATATATATATATATTGTAACCTTCCCTTAGAATGACTAGCAATTGTAACTAATCAAGCTCCACATTTTAGGCACTAAATCCGCCTTCGTAACCTTCCCTACCCAAATAATCAAGAATATATGCCTATAAGAAATATTAAAATAAATAGATGATTTCTTTATTGAACTAATCTAGCATAAAACTATCAATCTTAAGAAGATTACACTTGATTATTAAGATAATAACTTCTGATCAAACTAGCATTAAAATCCACAAACAAAATGTTATTTAATAAATTTATTATTCATTAAACCAATAAATAAATAATATTTACTATTGAATGAATCATCATCATCATCATTATCAATTAATTACCTCTATTATGAACATAAAATTATGAATTACGTAATAAGTAAATTTGGATGTGGATGACTAAATGGATGATGAAAATAAGTAATAATTAAATAATAAAATGAAATGAGTCTAAGAATGAAGAGAAAGGAAAGATGTATGAGAATAATCAATGATTAAGATGATGATAGAATAAGAGTTAATGAATGATTAAGATGATAATAGAATTAAGGTCAAATGAGAATGAAGAAATAAAAGAATGAACAATATGAAATTGAAGAACAGTGTTGATGATAGAGACTGAGATCTTAAACTATAAACTAATACTATATTAATTGATACTAAGATAACTAAACAAAACAGGGATTCCAAGCTTGACAACACCAGAATATTCACCATAAAGTCAAAACAAGCTATACATTTTAAGACAAAAAAAGCAATTTACACCTTAACGTTTGGTTGACTTTCATAAAACAGTGAATATAACATAACTCATATCCAACTACAATAAATAACAGTAGATATAAAATTTACCATAAATTCAAACTCTACATTTCAAATTAATAGCCTATTCTTTTTAGGGTTCAAACAATTTAAATATTGTTATATAAGATATACTTAGGTCAGTGAGAGGGATTATTACCCAGATATAAGCACAAAACAATTCTTAATACAAAATCGAATTAACAAATAATATTTAGCAATTCCAAAAAAAACTTTATAAACTTCATAACTATTATAAACTTTAAGCCTAAAAAATATGAAATTTTTTATAACTACACACAATAACTTCCTAATTTCTTTTCCTCAAATAATTATGAGCAATATGATCAGATTGGTGAATGATATATCTGCAGGTTCAAATAAACTGATTAAATCCACATTAAGTGTTTATCTAATATACCTTTTAAAATAATATGTGATCTAGGTTAATAATATTTGGATTATTAAGTGGTGATATCTTATATGTACTCTTAAACTATTGGGCTTAACCAAATTATTCTGCTATATTAACACATAGTTAAATATACTCAATTGATTGATGATAATTTCAATATAATCAGATGATATGTCAATAGCAATAACAACAATAATGTGTATGGTGATTAACAATCAGACTATAGACAACTAGATAATTTTTTAACACAAGATTTATTTACACTATTTACAAATTTATTTCAGACACATTATCTGAAATAGGACAGAGACATTATATCAAATTAGGTATAGAGAATAATTTATATCCCATTGACTACACACATAGTACATAAGATAAACTCGTATAGTGATATTCATATTATCACTATCTTTATTGGCTATGTTTCTATTAATGTATTTTTTTTGGAATAGGAAGGTTAAACTCTATTTAAACTAAATTAGCACTCAAATTATAAAACAAAAGTTATTTAAATCTTTGGAATATGTGCAAATTTTAAATCTAAAACTCAAAGTTATGAAGTAGTATATTACACTATAGCTATTTTATTTATCACAATATAAGGACAATTATCATATGCAGCACAATTAACAACTCTTCAAATTACCACAATGATACCTGGTAAGAAAAAACAGAAAAGAGTTACTGATTATGCCTCTTATGTTTAATTTTACACTAAATAATGGTGGGCATGAGGAAAGTTAAAATTATGTGCCTTCATATTTCTAAGAGCTATTGACATACATACATATATTTATTGTTATAATTAAAGTTAAAACCATAAATACATGAATTATTATGGTAGTGAAAAATGAATGCTGAAACATTATTATCTACTTTACAATTTTGATTTGATTTCTGAACTCTCTTTAACAACAGCAAGTGCTCTTTAGTTCTTTTTTTCAATGTACATCTTGATTCATATATATATATATATATATATATATATATATCAAGATGTACATTGAAATAAATATATCAATATATAAAATATATAATATATTATATATATATATTGAACTGGATTGATATCCGATTCAATGGTTTTATTACTAAAATTTAAAAAAAGGGAAAAACAACTTAATTTTCATTAAATGTCTAATGTTAAAAAATTTTATTATTATTTAAAACCCATACATATTTATATTTAAAATAGATAATTCTCATGTTTATAAAATTGATTTTAAAATAGTTTACTTTCACAGCTTGTTTTTAATTCATTTAATTAAAAAAAACAAGCCAGCATGTGATTACATTCCTGTCTCTTATTTTTATCAGTTCTAATTTAATTCTAAAAGGGAATATTTAATTTTGTGTTGTTATTTTAGTTACAATAATCCCTGATTGGTATTCTTAAATTGGATTGAGCAGGAAATTAATATTTGGCCTGCATTAGGCATAGAATTTGACAATAAGAAAAGTTTTTCATGGGAAATGTAGTGAGGTAACTATAGCCTGCCAAAAAAGGAGGTTGTTGTGAATATTCTAGACTAACAAGGTTTTTTAAAAGCACTTGGTTCAGCTTCTGATTTCTAAGAGGCATTCTGATTAATCTGTGGAACTTCATATTAATCGCAGTTTGAACATTTAAGAGATTTTTCAAATTTGCCTTTGTGATGTCAAAAAACGCTGCTGTACATATTGGAAGCAATAAGATGCATTGCTAATTTAAATAATGATGAGCCTCGGGCGATAGGCTGTTCTTTCATGATGCCATAAAACTCTAACCTAAGCTGGATCCCCAATTTGCCTCAACACTTGCCTCTGTCATAATGAGAATTTGCGTGAAATATGAACTTATTAATAGTGTGCATTTTTCAGAAATCTACATGAAGTCTATTTTACCGTAAGGTGAACTTTTTTTTTTTAATTCTAGCCAGTGTAAATAAATTGATTTTAATTAAATCTCTGCTCAATCTAATGATCAGTATGTTATAAAGTTGTATTAATTATTTTAATTATTTATTATCTGTATTTACTTTTTCTAATATTTAAAGTATGTCTTGGGATCCTAGTTTTAAGATTCCCAAATGTTTTCAATTTTCATTTATCAGAGGGTCCATTGTGAGATTGTATTTTATATGTTTAATATATGCCTAATTATTTCACTATCTATTGCTAAATGCTTTGGAAGTTTTTGTAATTTTTATATACTCACCTGCCCTTAATGGTTATTGTAAAATAATTAATTTTAAATATGTTTAGTTTGCACTTTTGCAAACAACAAAATATTTTTGCTAGGTTATTTATCAGCTTTTTTCTTCTGGTTTTCTGAAAGTATAATTTTTTTTCTAGATTACATAAGATCATAATCAAATATCTTTTTGCAATCTTGTATGTGAGATCAACCATGTTTGCTTTAAAAGTAGTATTATGCACAGCAGTCCTGCGGCATAATAACATCAGTAGTTAGAATGCTACTGATCGATCGTCCACACTGGTTTAGTTGATTTCCTACAAGATCGTAACTGATTTCATATCTCTGAATCAGGAAGCTAGAGTTGTTGTTGTTGATTTTTGTAATTTTATAAATTACCAGCAGGAAGATATTATCCTATCCATTTCTTATATTTTTAGGTGAGAGAATTTTGCTGCCAAGGTGTTTATTGTCTTCATGTTTGCTGTAATCTTGTGCACTCTCTGGTAAATAATGTGTATGCTAATATAAGTCTATTTTGTATTTGTGGCTAGATTTCACTACTATATTGTCCAACTTTTAATAAAATTAACGAATTGTTTAAATTTATTTGGCTGGTGTTTGTTTTGGTACTTTTATTTCTCAATTATCTAAACAATCAATAAGATCTCTTGTTCTCCCAGAGATTAGTTTGATGCATTCCGGTTTGCATATCCTTTCCATCCTTAAAATAAATGTCTAGTGATGGGTTGTGATGTGATGTACTATAGCTCCTCCTTAAAGGAAGTCAAGAATCATTCAGCAAATATACCAAAAAAACTTGTCAGCTACTTAAATTTACATTTTCCAGTCTAATTTTTCCTATATTCTACTCCATCCCATTTCCACAACATAATCTTTGTAAACTCTACAGCATTTATATCTAAATTCCCCTTATCTTTTTCCAAACCCAACATAAAAATAAATAATCTACTTTCTGTATAATCACTTTTTTCATATTTATTTTCCCATAACTTCTTTATATGTGCTCTTCCTGTTTTCAAGCATTTACATTCAATTAACAAATGCCTAATATTTTCTATTCCTTTCTTATATAATTTACAATATTATTATATATATATATATATATATATATATATATATATATATATATATATATATATATATATATATATATATATATATATATATATATATATATATATAATCATAACCAGCATTTAACAATGCATTCAAATATATTTCAATATTTTTGCCTTTATGTCATAAATATTTGCAAAGTCCATTATTTCTAAATAAGAAAGACTTCAAACCTGCCATTTTATATGACACTGGCACTCTTTATTTATATGGAATATATATATATATATATATATATATATATATATATATATATATATATATATATATATATATATATATATATATATATATATTATATATATATATATATATATATATATATATATATTATTACTATTGGTTTAGTCGTCATACAGCAATCCAGCAGACATTGTTGTCTATTTATTTTAAAAACAATAAATTTAATGCACATTAAATGTTCATGTGTTTTTATCCATTTTAAACCATATAAATTATTTAATTCTTTGACCAACTCTTTAATTGAATTTGGCCTGCCACATACAGAAACATCATCAACAAATGGATAATATACAATAATGCTTTTTGATAACATTCCTTTTATAGAATATTTTATTCATATGTAGAAATTACATATTTTTAATTACATATTTTTACCAATAGTAAAAAGAGATTATATTCCATATAAATCAAGAGTACCAGTGTAACCTAAATTTGCAGATTTGAAGTCTTTCTTATTTAAAAATAATAGTCTTTGCAAATATTTATCAGATAAAGGCCAAAATATTGAAATATATTTGAATGAATTGTTAAATGTTGGTTACAATTATAATTCTTCATATAATGTTATTAAAGATTTTAATACAAGATATAAGAATAAATATATTTATAATAATATTGATCCTCCTGCTAATAAAACAAATATGGATATCAGTACTATACATTTTGAATGATCAAGTAAGTTTTATAAGGAAGATTTATAAAGCATATGTGATATTAAATTTAACACACTTCCTACATTAAAAAAAGTAATAAATAATTCTAATGATAAAACCTCATTTATAAATAAAAATTGTATCATTTATAAATGGATATGGAGGTGTGATAGTGGATATATAGGTGAATTGAGATGTAAGTTGGAAAAAAGAACTAAATAGCACTTGCTATTGTTACAAAGAGTTCAGGGATCAAATCAAATCAAAGTAGATAATAATGTTTCAGCATCCATTTTTATGACCATAATAATTCATGTATTTATAGTTTTAACTTCAATTACAACAATGTTAAAATATTGCAAATTGAAAAAAATAACAACAAAAGGAAAATAAAAGAAACTATACTAATATACAAATATAAACATGACTAAATAAACAGCTGACAGCAAATGTTAAGGTCATGGAATTGTGGGAAAATTAGGCTTTCAAAGTGTTAGTTGACAAAGCCTAAAAGGATAGTCGAAAGCACTACTAAATGGATGAAATTTTAAAATATATCTGATTACTATATTTATAAATATTCAATTGTGTAATTATGGATATTGCTTTGAAGAAGTACAGACATCGAATTGTATATATATATAGCAATGACAATCTAGCAGGCATAGATTAAATGTATACAATAAATTATGTTAGATTGCAATTATTGAAATTAAAATTGTCTTATTTATCATAATAAACTCAATGATTTGATATTTATCTTAATAACCTTATATTTTATTTTTAAGCTTGGCACCATTTAATGTACCTATTACACAAATTGCGTAATTACTAAAATATATAGTCATATACTCTATACAATATAACCACTAAACATCACATGATCACTATCTCATACTAGCACAATATTTGTTATTAAACAATCCAAAACAAAGCAAAACACTCCATATAGTAGTGCCATCTTGTGCTAACAAGAGCAATCAATGGATGCCAGAAGGCTTGTGCATAAAATCCCTATCTAGTGCCTACTCATCCAATATCCCCAGACTAGTGTCTGGCTTGTGGCCTTCATCAGTGAGGAGCCTTGGATCTGAGAGCACTGCACCTAGATATTAGGATATAATGCAACCCTCCAGCACCCACCTTTTAACTCTATTTAACTACAAAACTATGAGAATGAAATTGAAAACACTATTAATATTTTCAATCCAAGCTCAATAGCTTATATAGTCATATGGGTCTGAACTCAATTCAGTACCCATACATTTTGGTGTCTTTGGCTCTTTAACAACCATAGCCACCACTATCCTATTAGGCAGGATTGGTGTTAAACCACTAAACATCACATGATCACTATCTCATACTAGCACAATAATTGTTATTAAACAATCCAAAACAAGGCTATTGAGCTTGGATTGAAAATATTAATAGTGTTTTCAATTTCATTCTCATAGTTTTGTAGTTAAATAGAGTTAAAAGGTGGGTGCTGGAGGGTTGCATTAGATCCTAAGATCTAGGTGCAGTGCTCTCAGATCCAAGGCTCCTCACTGATGAAGGCCACAAGCCAGAAACTAGTCTGGGGATATTGGATGAGTAGGCACTAGATAGGGATTTTATGCACAAGCCTTCTGGCATCCATTGATTGCTCTTGTTAGCACAAGATGGCACTACTATATGTAGAGTTTTGCTTTGTTTTAGATTGTCTATACAATATACTTAACAGAAAATAAACATTTTATTTATTGAATTTTATTTTCCTTGCCAAACAAAATATTTATCAGCACATATAGATTCATTGGTGCCTTATAATTTGTGAGTATATTATAAGTTTAAATTTTTATAAATTCATTTGTTGATTAGCTTATTCATCTGTCTAGCATTTATATTGTTCACAGCTCCACATGCAGCTCTTACCCCATTATGTTTTGGGTTGCCCGAATATGTGGTCATATAGAAAAACTGCTTTTTATCTTTGTAATTATCCATCACATTATTGGCTGTCAAAATATGTGGGGCATTTGTAAGTTAGGCAGATCTTATCCATTACAATATTTAATATATAATAGAATATTTTGTTATTCTGTGGCACAATATTATTTTAGTTTTTAACTATATAATTATATATAAAATAACTAATTACTTTTATGATGTATAATCCAAATTATTTTTTAATTTGTCATTTGAAGCAAATAAAATAAAACCTGATACTGTTAAAACATAAACAAAACTTTTTAGAATAAACTCTAAAAAAGTATTTTCTTCCTGGGGTTATTATTCTTTTTTGAAAAGTTACTTCAATATTTTTTTCTCTAAAGTCTTAAATTTTTAAATCTTTTATTCTCTTAAATAACACATTACAGTATGATTTTTTTTAAATATATTCCAATAATTAAGCAACTGTTTGTATGTCTCTTTTTAAGGAGAAAAACAAACAACTTTGTTTGTCGTATGCATTAAAAAAGCATTATTTTGTGCAATTGCTTTAATACTGGAGTTTTTGAATATTCTCTTTTTATATATTGTATGCATCTGCCACTCTCTTCGTATATATTTTTTATTTATAATATTTCAAATAATATTATATACATGCACATGTTATTTTTGGTAATTAAATTATTTCATTTGCTTTCATACAGGACTCGAAAAAATAGAATTTATTCATATATATGCAACTAATGTATGATTTCTTTACTCAATTGAGGGCAAGCTTAAAAAAACATTTTTATTAATAATTTATTTTCAATGAAGAACAATATGACCATTTTTAAAATGATTATCATATTAAGTATTATATTGATGTTTTTAAGATAATTATAAAAAAAGCACAAGAAATTATCCAAAGTTCAAACAAGTTCATAAATTATTATTTAATATAATAAAAAGGAAAGTATAACAAATGTAAATGTAAGTATTTTATAACCTTTCCAACTGTCTAATTAGATTGTTGATCTATCAATGATATTAGTCTTAATGGATGGAACATAAAAGTTGATGTTGTTCTACTTGAACTAATTGCCATGAATCTCTCATGGGTCTCTCTGCATACACCACAGAAGAAACAATATTGTGGAAGTCTACTTCTCCGTTGGGTTTTTTTTTTGCTAAAAATACTTTCATCAATTTCAACAAATTTTTCTAGACCCTTTGATTTTGCATGATGGTCTACCTAAAAATCTTGAGATACAAACTCGATGAAAGTATTTGTTCCAGTCAATAACAATTTTGTCCAATAAATCTATTTGTTTTTTTTCCCCAAATGTATGGTCATTAATTTTATGTACCAGTTATAAGTAAACTTAATTGCAGTAACGATATGTATTTTATACCCTTCTAATTACAATTTTTATGAACAGAGATATTCACATGAAACAAATTTTGATATTGCACCACTATTATTTACACACTTTTTATATCATGCCCATTAGAAGACACCTTTTGCATGAGCACTATCTTGTAATTTTGAAAGTTTTCAAGTGCTCCTTCTTCTGTCATTGGTAGATGGCAAATTTTAATATTTTTTACACACAATAATTACATAAAATAAACAAGCAACTGTTTAAATAAAAAAATGACAGTAAATACTCAAAATATTAGGAAATGCACAAAAATTATGACAATCATAATAATATGTTAACATTTTTTTTTATCCCACACATGATAGTTGTTAAGTATTTAAAAAAAAAATATTATGAAATCAAATATAAATCAATGCTACCTTAAAGAAATTAATAGTATTTGTTTTTAGAAATGCAATTCAGAACATTTAATTAATTATTTTTAGGTATATTATGATGTACAATTGTTAAGACATTGTTATTATTGTCATAATTTTTGCGAGTTTTCTAGCATTTACTATACTTATATGATTTAAATTGTTGGTTGCTTATATTTTATAATTAATATGTACAAAAATGATTAAGATATGCCATCTACCAATGACAAAAGACGTGGCAGTAGAGTAGTTTCAAAATTACAAGGTAGTGCCCAGGCACAAAGTGTTTGCTAATGGGCATGATATGGAATTTGATGTGTAAACAATGGTAGAGTTTAATGTGTTCAAAGTGAGTATCCATTCATAAAGAAATATGATTATCAGGGTCCAAATAATCATTTACTACTATATTCAAATTTATTTATAGCTGGTGCATGGAATTTATAATCATACAATGGGTAAAAAAGCAACTGAATTTATCAAACAAAATGGTTATTGGCTAGAATAAATTCTTATGAAAAGTCTGTACCTCCCACTTTTTAGCTAGACCATTATGTAAAATTAGAGAACCTAACAAAATTGTTGAAATAGATGAAAGTTATTTCAAAAGAAAAAACAGCAGTGATGCATAAATCCACAACAATGGTTATTTGGTGACTTGTGTAGAGAGATGGGAAAAGTGTGTTATTGTAACTTTTGCAAATAGAACAGCACCAATTTATATGGATGTCACTAAGGCAATATTGCCAATGGATTTACCAAATATTCAGACTATTGAAAGGAATATAAAATACTTTCTTTTACATTTATTATACTTTTATTTTTATTACAATTATATTGAAATTTAATTTTTATTTACAATTGTTCAGAGTTTTGTATAATTTTGGTGCTTTTACAAAAAATTTAACATATGTAAATAAGCATCTATTTATATAGTGCAATGTTTATAATTATAATACATTAAATATCAGCCTTTTATAGCTATTGTGCATGTGCTTTTATGAGTGTTAAATAATAAATGAATACTTTGACTGGGTTTTGAAGAATAAGTGGATTCATTTTATTCTTTCTTAAATGATATATCTTGTATTGGCAGTCAAAGAGTCATTTATTATTTAACACTCATAAAAGCACATGTACAATAACTGTAAAAGGCTGATATTTAATGTATTAAAAATTTAACATAATAATTAATACAAAAATTGTTTTAAAAACTAACATATTCTTATGCCCCTGAAAATGAATTATTATTCAAAAATATATCAAGATTACTGCCCAATGAGTGAAAAAATAATTCATAATAGTGAGAGAACCAGATATTTTTTTCTGTTATATGCACATTATATAAGAATGCTAATAAATTTCCCTCTGATAAATCCTGGTTAATAAATAGACAAGGTGATGTTGGCAGTTTTCATCAATTTAAATTTAGGTTTGATACATGTTCAATTTTAAATAGAATAAGATGTATGTAATATGCACAAACATGTGTTCACCATTCATAACTTTTGTGACAATGATTTTCACTACAGATATTAAATGCTTTTATACTATTATTTAGTATTCAATTTTCATTTGCTAGAATGTTTGTGGTAGGGGAAATATGAGATCTTGTTTAACTAAAGGTATTTAAAATTATTTAATTGTTTATGCTTTTATTATAGAACTTTATTAACCAATCATGAAATTTACATACTTTATTTTGAATTTGGTATTTCTTCTCCATTATAAGACTTTTGATTTTACTTTGAGACTCTTTTAAAAAAAATGTGCATCAATTTCTTTTTCTTTATTTTGCCAGAATTTTTTATTTTTTCTTCCATTAAAGTTATCTCTCAATTGTCTTAGTTAATTCACATTGATTAACCAAAGGTTGTAAGTTGAATTCTAAATCATTAACTTTAGATTGTATTATATCAAAATTAATTTCATAATACAAAGGATTCTGTTTATTTTTAAATTTTTTTTTGTTTTTCCTTGTTTGCTTTGTATATTCTCTCCTTTGTTATTATTTATTGGTTGATATTTATTTATTTTCACTTTTAAAGCTTTATTGTAATCTGTATTTTTCAACTTTAGTTTCCATCTTCTGGGTTTAATCTGACCCTCTTTATGGTACATTTCAAATTATTGATTTTGATCTGTGCATGAACTTGTGTTTTTTCCATTTTATTTTCTAAGTCATTAACTTTTTAACTGCTAAGTTATATATCTGTTATTGTCCTATTTTTATTTCATGGACTAATTCTAAATGTATAAAAATAATTAATTTATTTCATTTATTTTCTAATATTGACCTTCTTCTATTTTTACTATTAAAATATCCTGGCTTTGAGTTATTTCTGCCTAATTCTAGTCATTTTATTTTGGTTTTGTTTTATTTCCCATTTGTGCTCATCCTGCTTTCTTTCATTGTACTTGATATTCATCAATGTTATTGATTGTGACTCGTGACAATTATTCTAGATTTTCTTTTATTTCTTGTTCAAGCACTTCTTGGTTTTGCTTCACTCATTAAGTTTTTAAAAATTTATACCACTAAACATCACTTGATCACCATCTCTATAATAGGACATAATTGTTGTAAACAAAGGCAGTGCTCTCAGATCCAAGCCTCCTCACTGATGATTGCCCCAAGCCAGAAACTAACCTGTGGATATTGGATGAGTAGGCACTAGATAGGGATTTTATGCACAAGCCTTCTGGCATCCATTAATTATTCTGTTTGGTACAGGGTGGCACTACTGTATGGAGAGTTTTGCCTTTGTTCTTCAAAATTTACATTCTAAATTCATCTTGATCTGTTTTTTATTTGATAGGGAATTCAGTTACTTCTTTTCCCTGCATGAATATACTTAATTCTTTTTTTGACTTTCCATAATTCAGTTTAAATTTATAAATCATATTTTATTTAAAGGAATGAACACAAATTTCCTTCTCAACTCAATATTCTAGACTAAATGAATGAATAACATTTCTCTTTACACTTTATTACAAGTTATATCCAAAGTTATAAAGATTTTCAGGTAAGTATTCCAATCCACACATAACTGGTAATCTTTATTTCAGTCAGGCTGTGATAAAATGGTAATGATAAAGCCAGATTGTCCTTAATCTCTGACAAGTAATTACTGGAATATTAAATCATTGACATCTGCCAAAAGATAAATCAATTAAAATGTTCACAAACACATGAGCAACTTCAAGCACTAGTAAATCATATAGAGATATACTAAAAAATAAAGAAAAATGGAGATAAAAATATATATCACAGTCATTGCTTTTTATTTGTCATGCATTAAAAATAAAAATAAAAATAATTTTATCTTCAACCACAATTGATATTTTTAAATTGAACTTGGAATAAAATCATTGCAGATTTTGATAAGTAAGAAGTGAATTAATTTCTGGACTTTTCCATAGTTTCATTTTAAGTTTAATCTAAAAATATTAATGGTAGTTAAAGTAACAATCATTTTTGGGCTTTAATTCAGAATAACAATAATCATTTACTATAAAATATTTTTATTTCAATTATTTTAATTGTTAATATATTTTATTAGCGATATTTTGTATAAAAATGTCATGTATGAGTAGAAAAGATGTTAAAATACTATTCATGGTGAAATTTAATAGATGAATTGTTAATCTTCAGTTGAATTAAAAGTGATATCTGGGCTAAAATTTAAATATTAATATTGTAGCCATGTGGCTACATTGTTGTTTTACAAATAAAAAATAATAATTGACAACATGCTTCTTTAATTTACAATTAATTATTTTATTGGTAAATATTATTTAGTTTCCCCACATATGTGTTTTAGTAATAATAATGCATACTCAATTAATTAAAATATTTTATGTAGTACATGAGAGTATGAAAGGTTTTTTTATATTTTAAACATAATTTTTATATTGAAAATGTATTATAATTTATAAATGATTGTAAAAAAGGGAGAAAATTATTTAAAAAATCAGATAAATGTTATTTTGTTATCTCTCTTCAATATTTTTTTATGTAGCAATATTAATTTAGTTTGGAAAAAATGTATTAAAAAGTTTTTATTTTCCATAAATTATTAAATAACCATTAATTTTAATATTTAAGAGAGATAAAACAGATACAGTTTTATGTTTTAAAATTTTTTTAAAAAGAAAGTGAATATGATTTTAACATTTTGTTAGAAATTTGCTTTAATTCTTCAGATTATTTTTATTTTATTTAACTCTCTCCTAAAGGAAGTCAGTGTAACTTATATGATTATTTTGATTTCTTAGGAACAAAAAAAATGACTAATTGCAAAGAAATGTCCAAATTTTTAATTTTATTTAAAATTTTTGACTTGTTTTCCAATGTCAATGTGGAAGGAGAGAAATAGTTAAACAATTGTATTTGTAAATAAAGACTGATGTTATGGATTATTACTAAATTTGGTTATTTTTGATACAATTTTATGATTGGAGGGAAACATGTTTTGTTCAAAAATTAGGTGTGTGGATCAATTAGTTGATCTCAGGGTCTTATAAGATCCAAACATTCCTAACCGAGCTATTGGAATGGACAGTATTTTTTTATCAAGCTGCTGAAAAATTTAGTAGGAAAATTTAGGTGTAAATAACTCACTATAAGTTTAAGAAATGTGTTTTAATAATAGAAACAACAATGTACTATGTTTAGTTAAAAGCTAAACATAATTTGCATATCTGTAACCTCCTACTTCACCAAAAGTAAAAAAAAAATGTAAAGAAGATGTATGTTTATAGACAAAAATAAAAATGTGTCTGGTATTTCATTTACTGTTGTTTTTCTTATCTTAACTTTTATTTATATTACAAAATTATGTTTGTAGCATAGATTTGAATTGAAATGATTTTAATTAACTGTTAACTTTAAATACACAATACAAACTTTTACATTAAAATATTTAACAACCATTTACTTTGGTAATGTAGGCTCCATTAGTTGTTTTTGTTTAATATTTAGATAGAGATATTGGTTTTGTATATTGGAAAGGATAATGTGAATTTGTTAGTGATTAATTCTTGGATGTTTTATTTCAAATAATAATCTTCCTGATAGATATTTAAGTTTTTGTCAAATTTCTAAATATTTCAGAGGGGTTCAGATTTATTAGATAGGGTTTAAAATGAATGTAACTGTATTTGTAATAAACAATCAAAGACAAATAAATACATATTTCTAGCATGTCTTAAAATTTATTAATGCCATTTGGATTCTAAAAGATTGAAATTAAAGTAGGCATGCAAAAAATAATTGTTTTCATCTGATTTAGCTAGTAACTACGAATATATAAAGCACAAAGTTAAATATATAATAATTGTTTTTTTTTTAAATAGTATCTTATAAATAAGAACAGTAGTTAGAAAATTAAAAAAAATAAATAAAAAAAGTTTATAAGTTACTTCATAAATATAATTGTCTAAGAATATTATAAATAACGAATAAATATCTATTCTGCATTGCCATATAGAAATTAGAAATTAGTGGCCAATCTAATTATATACATGAAGCAAAATTTAAAAAATTGGAAGAATAAAAAAGTGAGTGAATGGAAAGGAAGCACAACCATATCAATTATATTTATACTGGACACCTAGTAGTTTGTTTTGAGATATAAAATTAAACACGTTTTTTTTTTTTTAATTTCAACTCATGTTTTATTCTACCAAGACAAAAATTAATGACAATTTGTTTTTCTTAAAATTTAATTTATTTAATGAAAGTAAAATACAGTAAGTATTTTTTGTCTGTGATGTGAGAAGAACTATTTAAATTATCTTGCGATTATTTATTCTCAAGAAAGATGGTATCCTGATTAAAAGAAAACAAAGCAAAATATTGATTGTTGTATTTTTTTTTAATTTAAATTTAATATAATTTTCTTTTTACATTATAATAGAAGTTATAATTAAAATAAAACATTTTAAATGTGTTTGCATAGAAAAATTAAAGACTATCTTGAAAAAACAAATGAAAAAAATAGAGAATAGAAACTGTACATGTATTAAACAACATCAATATTTAATAAAAAAAACAATGTTTGAAAAATAATTTAATTGAGTGGCTAGATATATTATACTCAATTACTTATTGAATAAAAGCTATGCTTTTCATTTCAATTAAATATTGGAATGTGAGCTGTATAATTGTTTATATATATATATATATATATATATATATATATATATATACATATATATACATATATAGCAATATAATATATATATATATATATATTGGATTTAAAAATTGAATAACCTGCGCAGTACATTGATTTATATAGTATAAATAACTGATGTTTTTAAGAGGTAATATAATACATTCTTATATTATAGTTCTCTTAATATTGCCATCTTTTTAAATTGTTGATATGACTAAACTAGTAATAGCTTTATTATTTTATTTTGTTAGTGAACTGATTATAGTAAAATAACCTCATATCTAATTGTGCCACCCCCCTCCACACACACACACAAAGCTTAATAAAAATAAGATGTATGGATTATAATATACTGCATAATTTTGCTTCAATATTGCGACATCTCATTTTCAATAAAAAATAATAATAAATCCAAGTCAAAAATTTTAAAGAAAAAATTTCAAAAACATAGATGACTAAATTATGAATGTTTAAGTAGTGTCATTAGATTGCAACCCGATTTAGTCACTTCTGCTACTCAAACATTTTATGAAGGTCTAATCAATAAGATTTTTTGACTATATGTTGAATAATATAATAGAATCAATTAAATTAAAAATCAAGTGATGCATTTTTTTTAAAAAAAAAAAACAACAAGACTAAATGAGTAATACAATATTCAAAAATTGATCTTATGCTTAATTATACAAATCAAATCCACAAGTAAACTGAAATCATATTATAGTATCATTTCCAACAAAGGCAATAGTTGATTATAATTATACGACCTTAATCAAAATTCTGAATATTTTTAAAACATGCTAAATTACCATCAAAAAAATAAGTAAGCATGAATTCAATTCGGAAAAATATAATTAAATGATTGTATGACTTCTTCCATAATAAATATAATTAATAACCTTTTGCATTTTAGATAAAATTAGTTATATATAAGGATCAAGTTTGATTTTTTTTTCATCTAAAATAATTTTTTTTTTTTACATTTCTATTGTGGATCTTTCAAAAATTTATTACAAAGAAGCAGATAAACCATAAAGTTGGTTAATAAATATGACTTCCATATTGACATTGCATCATCAGTTTTGATTTATAAATTTAAAAAAAATGCTACAGGATGACCAGTTTTTACATAAATTTATATATAGTTATTTAATGAATCAGTTGTATATACTAGTAAAAAAGCATATACTATTTGAGACACATTTTTTTAGGAATTGCATCCTAGAGTGTTTTCATTTCCAATTTTTGTCATTATTTTTTTTAAATAATCAAGATTTAAGTTTCAATAATTTTCTTATCTATTTTGCATTTTTCTCATTTGCTGTTATTAGGGATATTTCAAATGATTTTAAAATTATTAACATAATCATGTTATTATTCCATAAGTAGCTAATCAATGTAAAATAGTTTAAATTAATTTCAATATTATATTTTATCATTTTATTTATTACCATCAAATACAAAACAAAATTTAAAAACTTTCAAAAATATTCAAATAGTTTTCCATATAAAACTCATGATATAGATAAAATCAATATGATACTCTGTTTCTGAATTAACCTTTGACTTAGAATAATGAATAAAAATAAAGCATAAACCAAATGTAAACTTAGTTTCTTTCTGTAATTTTTTTCACAGCTCACATAATAATGCTGAAATATAATGGAATAAATATATGATATCAAAAATTTTGAAATGACAAAACTCTCCATAAAGTATTGCCAATCAGGACAAGCCAGAGTAATCAATTGATGCCAGAAGGCTTGCACATAAATCTCCATCTAGTTGCTACCTATACAATATCCCCAGACTAGTTTCTAGCTTGTTGCCTTTGTCAGTTAGGAGCATTGGATATCAGAGCACTGCACCTAGATCATAGGATCTAATGTAACTCTCCACCAATCACCTTTTATATCTACTTAACTACAAAACTATTAGTCTTAAATTGAAAATACAATAATATTTTCAATCCAAGCTCATTAATTTATATAGACACATACATTTGAACTCAGTTCATTACCTATAAATTTTTGTGTATTTGGTTCTTTAATAACATAGCCACCATTATCCTATTAGGCAGGATTGCTTTTAGACCAATAAACATTACATGATCACCATTTTTTATCCTTGCATATAACTTCTATTAAAACAGACAAAATTATCCATACAGTATTGCCACTCAGTGCAAGCCAGAGTAATTAATGGATGTCAGAAGGTTTGTGCATAATATCCCCATCTAGTGCCTACTCATCCAATATCACCAGACTAGTTTCTAGTGGTGATCATAGTGATGTTTATTTAACTGTATTTACTTTGAGGAAAGTTTGGAAATTTTATTTTTATTTAAATTATGTAATTATTGTGTGGGTTTTTTTTAATTGATTGTTGTGATATTGACAACAAATCGTATTCATAAATAGGTAAATAATATCAATGAATTATTATTCTTATTAATTTAATAAATATTAGTAAAAAATTGTAATTTGGAAATATTTTGTTTAAAAAGAAATTTGTAATGTAAAAAATATTTGATAAATATGTCTGAAAGTGATTAAATACAATATTAAAACTAATATTTTTTATTTTATATTTAATATGTTTTGGAACCTATATATTTAGTTAAAAATATCAGTAAACTTAATTTTATTACAGGTATCTAAATCTTAGTACTATTTGAGATTATTAATGTTCCCAACACAGTTATAAAATTGAAACTAAAATGACAAGTAAATAATAAAAACATTTTTTATGAATATAGTCTTCCTTAATAATGGAAGAAATATTTAAATCTTGTTAGGTATAATTGATTATCTAAAGTTTTGTAAAATGGTAGGAAAAAATAATGATACAAAGAAAAATTGTGATTTGACAATGAACCCTATAGAAGAAAATAAGTCTCAAAAATGTTAAACAACAATTTTGATGTTGAAGAAAAATCTGTTTCATTAATGAAAAACATGTAAATGATAATAAAAAAGAAATGACATCCTGAAATGTGTAGGATTCTAGAAAGAATTATATAATAACAAAAAAGAAAAGCACTAAGTATAATTATCATGTTTTCTGAATTGAAACAAATTCTAAATAAAGAGGTAAACTTACATTTAGTTCCATTAAAAATAATATCTAGAAAATGATGGAATTATTGATATTTTTGAAGAAGTAAAAAAGTAAAAATATTGTTGGGAAAATTATATACGAAATACTAAATAGTAAAGATATACCAAATGATTGGAATAATGCAGTAGTGAGATTAATAATTAAAAGAAAATAGTTCAAAAATATTATAAAGTATAGACTATCAATTCTGTAATAAATATTTACCAACATAATTACAATTTCTCTATAGTGAATTCCTGAAGATTTGTGATGATTGTATTTTAGTTGTATTTATATGTTGGACTATTTCTATCATATAATATTAAGTATTGAATGTCTTTAAAATGTAACTTTATTTAAATTTTCAGTTACATTCTACTGTTAGTAATAAACACAGGTTAGTATATTCACAACATTTTGAAAAGCATATCATCCTCTTCTCTTTAGGGGTTTCTGGTGAGACCAATGACAGTACTAGTGTGGAAATCAAATGTGGACCCTTAGATTACTGAATATTAAATTTAAAGTTAACATACAGGCAAAGGCAACAGTTAGTAAAAAAATTATATATTTCTTTATGAAGTTTCTGTTGATTTTTCCACTTTTTCCTTAAGATCAAAGTCGATTAATGGTTTCCATACATTATTTATAGTCACAATAGGTTGACTTATTGAGTTATTAACCATTGATAAGTGTAGCAGATACTTTGAATTTTCTTTTTTTATCTTTTCTATTTATCCAATATTTTTTTTTGTATTTTCTCAATTGAACTGTTCATTGGTACATTCATGGTCTGCCAAAGTCTTAGCAATATACATTTTTTCATATTCACATGGTATTTCACAGATGCAGTTTTACTTTTTAGCATATCATATTTAGGTTTTATATATGTTAGAATTCTTCTTATTGTGGCATGGCTCTGGAGATCTGCTTTGATGTTATACTGATTGCAGATTTTTTCTTAATTTGTCTGCTATTTTATATATACACTACAGTACCAATAATTGTTCTTTTTTCCTTTTGATGTATTTTATTGCCTATTTAAGTTTTTCTTAATATCATCTGGTGGGCAACCATTTTACATCAGATCTTCTTTATAAAGATCATTTCATTTCTCACATCACTGGTTTCTGAACAAAAAAATGTTCCTTTGTTTCAAAGTGATAGTCTAACTTCATGTTTTGTGGTTTTGGTGTGATTGGATGTATGTCTTAAATATTTTCCTGTATGTGTGGGTTTTTTATAAACTATAGTTTTATTTTGTCATGAGAGAGACTTGTCACAAAAATATTAATAATGGCAATTTTTGTTCTTCTGATTCTATTGTGAATTTAATTGAAGGGAATATGTTGTTGATATGTTTCCAAAAAATGTGTAGAAGTGCTCCACCATGTTGCAATATGACAAATATATAAACTTAGCTAAGATGAACTTTAGGTAGATATGGAATAGTCATTCTGGCTGTGTTTTCATGTTCTTCCATGTAAATATTGTTAATTAAGGATGGCAATGGTGGGTCCATATCCATTCATAGATTTTGTTGGAAGAAATTCTGTGTTGTATTGAAAATAGATTGTTGTTATGCAAAATGTTATTTGTTCCATTATACTATCAATAAAAAGAATTGTTCTGCTTTCTATGCTATTATCACCATTTAATATTTTTTTACAATAGACAATGTTTTTCACATGATACACTTTTGAATAAGCTTTTCACATCAAAGCTTAATAGTCTGTCATTTTTTTTCAATTTTTGATATTCTTGATTAATTTTACTAAGTGTCTAAAATTACTGACAAAGAACTGGGTCTGTCTGTCTAATGCTAAGAATTAACAATAGGTCATAATGAAAAATAATCTTTATAGATTTTAGGTATATCATAAAGATGGGGAATTTTGCTGTAATATGATGTAAATTTACTTTTTTATAAATCACTGAGTACCTGTGGTGTTTTCTGAGTAATGCTTATAACTTTGTCTTTGTACTTGGCATCAGAGTTTTATCACTTTTTAATATTGGCCAATTGTGAGGAGTTTGTGTATTTTGTTGTCTTTATTAGTTGTATCCATTACCATTGTTTCATAATAAGTTGTATTCCATTATAACTATTACTTTGACTTTGTCAGTGAGGAGAACCTTTATAGCATTATCTACTGATTTTGTGACAAGTCTCCCTCATGAAAAATCAAAATTGCACTTTACAGAAAACTCACATATAGAAGAAAAAAAAATACAATCACTATGAAACAGAGTAAAAGAAGTTTGTTAAAAAACCAGAAATTTTAAAAAAGAAAAGATCTATGTAGAAACTCTTATTAAAATGATTATCCACCAACTGTTATCAAGAAAACCTTAAATAGACAACAAAAATCTCTCCAAAATAATTAGTAGTATAGTAATGTATCCATACATACCAAATCTAGCAGGCATATTAAAAAAAGCTGCAATAAATATAACATAAGAACAGCTTTCCAGAGCCATGCAACAGTGCAAACAATTGTAACAACTATAAAACCTAAACTTGAAATTCTGAAAAGCAAAAAATGCATTTACAAAATAGGATGTGTATGTGAAAAAATGCATATTGGTGAGACTAGTTGCCCCATTAAAAAGTGATTACAAGGACATAAACTAATGATAGGAAAATATAAAACAGATAAATATAAGGTAACATATAATGTATGTACCCATGAACATATGGTAATAGGGAAAATAATAAAAAAATTGGATAGCGAAAAAAAGGTACAAAGAAGAAAATTCCAAAAAGCTGCTCACATGTCAATGGTGAATAACACCATACGTAAACATACTGTGACTATATATAATATGTAGAAATCACTAATCAATTTTGCTTTTAGGAAAAAGGGAAAAAACAGGAGAACCTTATAAGTAAATATATAAAATTTTCACTGTTTACTTTGTTATAAAGGCTCAGTTGATTAGAGCATTATCACAAAATTCAATATTTAAGATCCTAAGGGATCAGGTTTTATTCCCATGCTAGTAAACATTACATGAAGAAAGGTTTGATTCCCATTCTTGTACTGTCTCTGGTCAGTCCAGCAACATATGCAGAACAGAAAAGAATACCTCTTGAAACTTTGGGCACATATTAAACTGTATGTTATTTGTTAAAGTTGAATGAAATTGGAAAATTTAAATAAAATTATTTTATCTAAAAACATTCAATACTATTACATGATAAAAATTGTTCAATATATAAATACCTCTATAGCAATGTATGTATTCTAACCAATAAATAAAAGAAATAAATTGGAATTGAAGAATGTATTAGCACAGAGGATAAAAATGTCATTGTTCTGTGTATTTGAAGTTTATGATAAGACATTTGTCTCTAAATATATTTTTGTCATGATTACAGTTTTGGTTCATCATCATATAGATTCAGTATGTTATTATAGTTTGAATAATAAATATTGAAAGGCTATCACAGTTATTAGATTACATAGCTATACTAAGTCATTTAGTTTCAAAATAACTTTATTAATGAAAAATAATTGATTATCTAAGAATATGTGAATACATTGTCTTTCTTGATAAGAAGTTCTAACATCCTAATTGAGAATGTGTGATAGATCTAAAGTTTAATCCCCTGGAGAATCTCTAATTGAAATGCTAGTATCAAATTTTTTGTGTGATTGTTTATGTCTTAGGTGATTTTTGGTATTTGAAAGAGATTCCATGTCTCATTATAGAGGAATTTTGAAGACAGGATAAGGTCTTTACTTTTTAACTTATTAAGGTGATCGATAAATATGACATCCTGATTTGGAGGTGGGAAGGTAAAGATTAGTTTGCAACAGACACTCCAGATTGTATGAACTAAAAACAATGAAAATCTAATGAAAGAAAATTGTCTACTTTGTAAGGAGTCTTTCAATGATAGAATTTTGTAAAAGTCAATGCTCGAACTTCACGATATTAGCAATCTAATGACTACCAGCTGAGGGCATGATTTAATAATATGGTCAAAAGTATCCTCTTGAGTCTTGCAGAGCGGGCATATTGGATCAATATTATTTAGATATCTCTTGAAGTATAAAAAGTAATTAGTATGCATGGCATTTTGATTTACCTTAATTAAGAAGGTAAGAAATTTGGGTTCTAATTTAAGAAATTTAAATAAAGAGGTGATTTTGTGATTGTTGATTCCTAAGGATGGTTTTATATTATTGATGATTGGGTGCAAAATTAGATGTGCATCCCATATAGAAATTTTGGAGTTGAAAGTGATATTGGTGATTTTCTGATATTGGTTGAGATACTGAAGAATAACATCAAGCCAGGAGTTGTTATGAGGTGGTGGTTTGTCAGTTGGGTGTATTACTTCTGAAGTAATGAAGTTGCCATATTTTAAAACCAAGTTATAAATCAGGGTATGGGATTTCTGATAGTATAAGGATAGAATAGAATGCAATGACATACCATTTGCTTTATGATGGAGTTGCATCCCTGCCATACTTATGGAATTTATTTTCCCTCTCCAGAAGTGTAGGGAGCATTGTCTATTGATCTTTCTTATAAATGATTTTGTTAATGTAGATAATAAGCAATTTTGGATATAACTTTCATATTGAGAAGTGATACTTTCCCTTGTAGTGAAAGGTATACCCTAGAGAGTGTTTGGACAATTTGAATTGTAGAGTTCAGGAGAGAATTCTGGATATGCTTGGACATAGATGTTTGAGACATGTAAACCGGAAAACCAAGTAAGGCCTGGGGCATGGCCAGAAATTTAGAGCTGATTTTCTTTCCTGTTAAGATTTTACATGAGGCTGATTTATCTGGATTGAAATTTAACTGTGATTCATTTGAGAATTTGTCTATTATGTAATATAGTGTTGATAGATGTTTTTGATCTGGGAGTATGACGAGGATGTCATCCATACAAGCGAATAATTTAATGAATTTTCTGAGTCAAGGAATGTATACTCCTGGGAGAGTTTTTTCTATCTCCCTTAAAAGAGGGTTCAAGTAGCAAATGAATAACAAGGCACTCAAAGGTGATCCTTGTGGCAGTGAAATGTTGGGTAGAAAACCATTTGTGTATGTACCGTTTAATGTAATATGAACCTGACGATTGTAAAGCAAGTTCTCAATAATGCGTATGATTTGAAACGGAATGTCCAGGTTATTAAGGATTGAGAGGAGGATGTCGATGTTGATTGAATTGAATGCTTGAGAGATGTCAAGCTGCACTGCTATTGGTCTTGACATTCTATTTTTCCTGATGTGATGAAGTAGGGTCTTTACCTCCCCCATAGCTGTGAGGGCAGAAGATCCCTTTCTGGCAAATTGGTACTGTGAAATATTGTCTAGTATCTTGTGTTGAATTTTTTTTTGATGACTCCCTCAATAACTTTAATTAGAATGGGGGTCATGGAAATGGGTCTAATGCTGTTTATGCTTGAAGGATCTTTGTTCTTTTTAAAAAGAGAGACCAGGGCTACTGGATATAAATTCATGATTTCTTTTTTTCCATTGAAAGATGGTTAATCATTTTCATTAGTATTGGAATTGTGAATTGATCAAGGTGTAATAGTAGGAATTTAGGGATGGCATGCATCCCAGGATGTACATTATCAGCTAAGGAATAGAGGTGGTTTTTGAGGTCTGCAGGAGTTATGTTGTGGCTATCTAGGTTAGAGGGCTTGAGTTGGTCCTTGTTAGTTGAATTTGTGACCTTTTGTAAGTGATTTTTAAAATGCATTGCGATTTGAGTAATCATCTGGTGGCCTATTTATTATATGACTACCATCTATGTTAAGTGAGGCTGGGGTAATGTTCTTTTTGTGAGCTCCTAATGCCCATCTCAAGTAGCCCCTGGTCCAGCAGTGTTGGCCCAAAAGAAAATTCTGGGCTCTTTTGACTGAAATGTATTTAGCAATGGATATCTGTTATTCTCTGTATTTTGCTTTGAGTAAAAGTAGTTCATCTATATATAGTGGATCAGTAGAGCAATTCTTAATTTCTCTATTTATCTGGTCAAGTTCATTCATTAGGGTGGTAGGGCCTTTGTTGCCTTTAGTGTAATGTGAAATTAGAGATTGAAGTATGCCAACAAAGGCAAACCAAGCCTCCTCAGGATGGGTGTTTAGTATATCTATTTTGAAGAAGAGGATATAGGCCTCGAATATAATGGCTTCATTGGCAGAGCTTTTGTTAGCATTTTAATCGTTTGATTTAAGATCAGAGGTTTAAAGTTATCAAGGGTTGTTGAGACCATTAGTGCATTATGGTCTGAAAAAGAAACTGGTTGTAAAGAGGCATATATGTTGTGATGTAGGTCTGATGTATAAAACATCAGATCTATGAGAGTTTTATACCTTCTGTTGTAAAATGAATATGCTTGCTGAGGGAAAAAACCTCTCCCATTAATGAAACCCCTGAGAAGAAGATGTAGGTATTTTTAGTAAAGGTTTCATAGGAGGTGTTAAAATCCCCAAGTATGATTGCTGGAGTGCTGCTGTTGGAAGTAAGCATATTGATGGTGTTTATTATTCGGAGGTATGTATGATGACAGTTTGGAGTATATATATAAAAGGCATTTAACAAGCTGGTGCCATATGTGAGATTTAAGCAAATTATATTCTTATCTATGTAAGTAATTTTAAATTTGTTGGGGGGGAATTATTATTAATTATGATCCCCACCCCTTCAGATGCATTATAGTTGACTGAGAGTTGTGTGTAGCCTAGAGTATTGAGTTCTGGAAGAATTTGAAGATTGGATTTTTGATGAAATTTAGTTTCTACCATGAACATAATGTGGGGTGATACAGAGGTAAACCAATGCTTAATGGCATTAATATGCATCAGAGAATTGATACCTCTAATGTTGATGGCTGCAATCTTGATTGGTATTTTAGTCATGAGATGATTTAATGCTAGAGTCTACCACTAGCTTGATAAGTTGGTGAGGTAGGTTATTATTTGAATTATTAGTAGTTAGTTGGGAAATATCACTGGAGCATTGGACAGTAAGTAGGTATTGATCAGCTGATTGTAAGTCACTTTGAGGTTGTGAATGAGGAAGTGTGGTGTTATAGAATTTTGTTTTTTAGTCGATATAGGAGTTTTAGATAGGATTTTGAGCTTAGTGCTGGATGAGTGTGAGTTGATTTGGTTAGGAGAGATTTCATCTTCTGAGCTTGCTTTGTTAGAGATAACTGATTTCCTTTTGTTGCTGGCTGTATATGAGTTTTTAAACTCCATCTCGGAATCAGAATCTGATGATTTAGAATAGTGCGAGAATGCTTTGGTGATGGATCGTTGAGAATATAAACATGTGTTATCTGTTTGGATGGGCTGGGATGAGTCAGGGCTTTTGGTTTTACCTTCAGAATTTTTTGATAGTTTATTGGAAGAGAGATTTTGTTGATTACTATTTCTGGAGTTCAATGCAGAATTAGAATTGTTTTGGATGGTTTTACTGTGAACTGTATGTGATTTGGAATTGTTTTTGTCATTTGGTTTTAGTGTGATGGCTGCATTTGTTTTTGGATTGTTTGAGTTGTGGGGATTTATAATGGGATTGGTTGTAGTTGCTGTGATAGAAGGAATTTGTGATGGAGTATTTTGTGTATCCCTGAGTGTGGTTTCTATCTTTTGTGATTTCTGGTTGCTTACTTTTAGATGATAAGATTGGTCTGGGAGTTGAGTTTGTTGCATCTGAATTGTGTTTTGGCTTTGCAAGTGATCACTGTTTAATGCCGGTTGGGGTATTAAACTGTGTCTACATCTGTGTGCATTTAATACACTAAAAGATGTAAGGCTGGATGATTCCATATCTCCAAAACAATTTATACAATTTTTCCAATACATATTTTGTGCATTAATATGGATAGATAAGTGAATAAAATTACACAAATAGTATATAAAGTATCTACACTTTTTTAAATAATGTGTTTGATTGCACACAATTTTTCAGATTGTTGCAAATGTTATCAGATGAAAGTTAGAAAATTAAATTTAAGCTATATGCTAAAAAAATGCAATTTTTTCAAAAATGAATATAATGATTGATCATAATGAATTACAAAAAGTTAGGATTTACAAATACATGTATCAAATTATCAATATTGATGGTAACACACAGAATGGCATTAATCATAGACTTAGATTTGGATGGAGCCTTTTTGTAAAAGTAACTTAATAATAAAAGAAAATAAAACTATGTGCTTGAAAAATATATTTTTTAATAAATTGGAAACTAGGATCTGGGTTAAAAATTAATATGAAACCTGATATTAACAAATATGGAGACATGTATGCTAGGAGTTACAAGAATATATTAAAAAATGAAATGAGAATGTGAAAAAACAAGCAAATATCATCAATAAAACTGACATAATTGAGAGACTTAAATGGTTCATTGATGGAGACTTTGTTAAAAAAGCTAATAATAAATGGACAGATATAATTTTAAATTGGATTCCAAAAGATGAAAAAAAATCAGGAAATAAATCATATATGAGATGTGTGAATGAAATAAAGAAGTTTTGTGATGTGATATGAAAAATAATACCTGTATATTAGAAATCATGGATTAAATTTACAAAGATTTCCGTTCTTCAATGATCTGACAATGCTTGAAAATAATAACATTGCAACTCTAAAATATTAGTTGCAAAAATAACATTTTAAAGATATTGTTAAATAATGTAAACAACCATGTATTATGAGGTCCATTAACATTCTATTTGCCTTCACATAGAGAATTTAACATAAGTTAATATTATATTATTCATTTTTAGAAGTTTTAGATATGACAATATTAAAGCTAACAGAAATACATTATGCATATATAAGAAGACATCAAAAATGATTAACAATTTTCTTCTTAAAAAGCAAGGAGAAATCTTCTACAGTTCAGAGTTATATTTTATTAATTTTGTTATATATGTATATATTAAATGATCAGGAATAATGGTGAACAGGGAAAATTTAATCATGATCATTAACAATTATTTAAATGGGTTAAATATGAATGTGCAAACAAGCTCACAGAAGAAATAATAAATTGTAAACATTGCATGTTCAGCCCTTATCATCATTTTTCAAGATTTAACATTGAAATTATTACAAATAAAAGATACTAACATATAATTTTTATAAAGTGTTCAAGATAAATGAATAGAATAGTTATGATTTTGTATAATCAGTATGATGGACATATGCAATTAGAAAAAAAAAATGATAGGGAGTAATACAAAACTTCTAATGAGGTCTATTATTATTATTGTTATTATTATTATTATTATTATTATTATTATTATTATTATTATTATTATTATTATTATTATTATTATTATTATTATTATTATTATTATTATTATTATTATTATTATTATTATTATTATTATATATATATATTATTTATTATTATTATTATTATTATTATTATTATTATTATTATTATTATTATTATTATTATTATTATTATTATTATTATTATTATTATTATTATTATTATTATTATTATTATTATTATTATTATTATTATTATTATTATTATTATTATTATTATTATTATTATTATTATTATTATTATTATTATTATTATTATTATTATTATTATTATTATTATTATTATTATTATTATTATTATTATTATTATTATTATTATTATTATTATTATTATATCTTTGCCTGCTTTGTGCATACAAAATTTGATCAGATTTTTAACTTCTTAGTCTGTTGTAATCTTAGTTATTTTTGAAATTAATTCAGCAGTGAAAATGTATTAAAAGTTGTTTGTAAGATTTTCAATACTCTCTCCTAATTTATTGTATTAATATTGCGTATAATTTATATCTGTATAATTGTATTGGTGAATAAACATTATATAATATTTTATAAAATACAACAGTCTTTATTGTGCGAAGCTCTACTACGACACTACTACGACACATCGATTACACTCTCTTGTTTTTTTAAAAGGTCTCACAAAATATAGTTAGCTGTCTGATTTTTTAAATAACTGTACCAATTATATTACTATAGTAGTTTAAGATTTAAAAGTAAATCATAATTATTTATTATTTTATATAAAAAGAAGAGCTGAATAAAATATCAATTAGAATTTATAATTTATAGACCAAGTTTTTTCTTTGACATTTATTTAAAGATAAAGAAAAAATAATATTACAAAGAAATTCTAAAAAAAATATTATTTACATATGCATTTAACATTTATGAAAATTTAAAATCTTTTGGCTTTTTGTATGAAAGTCAAATTAACAATTAATTATATTCAAATCTTTTTTTTTTTTTAGGTTTATTTTTTTTTTTTCCGATAAAAGAAATATATAATTACCGGTGCTTTTCATTTCATTCTTTTATTTTGCACATTTTATTTTTCTATTTGAATAAATAAATAATTTATATATATTAAAAAAATAAAATCAATATAAGTGTAGGCATATTTACAATAATAAGAACAGTTGACAATTACATAATACTTTTCTTACTTAATCCCCTCCACATTTTAACCCTGTGTTATTTAATAACAATATAAAAACATTTATAATATGAAAGAAAAATAGTATAGTAACATATATATATATATATATATATATATTCTAACCTCTCCCCCCACTTCGCTCGTCCACTCCTATTAAAATTTATTATTTATATACTAATTTTTACGGGTTCTAGCTCAGTTAAACGAAATAAATAAATGAAATGTCCAGCATTAATTAAAATGATTACTAGCTCTAATTTTCAAAATACAAATACAGTTATATTTCTAAAAATATATTAACAAATATTTATTATTTTCATGAGACATGGAGTGACGACACGGGGAACGAGATAGACTACATTGAGATAGTATCCACATGATACTATCCCAATGGCATAAGAATACTATTCCCCCTTTTACTATACTAAATAACTAACTTATAGTATTCTTACGACTTTCTAAGCTCTTTTCACTATGACTAAAATAATAATCATGTCTTAATATTCTTTGTAATAAGAATCTAGCTCAATTAAATAAAATTAAGTAAATAAATAGAATAAATAAAATAAAATCAAATCTCAGGTACATAAATTGTATTTTAACTGATTTAAAATTAGGTAGTAAACTATGAAAAGGGAATTTTATGTCATAAATTCACTACTCAGTAACTAACAATAATAAATAATAATAATAACAACAATAGTATAATATAAGTATTATTACTTCCTAAATAAATAAATAATTAAGTGCGTGGTAGTATTTTAATAATCTGACAACAGCATACGTATGGCAACAATAGCATATATTTTAATGTAATATTGTGGCAACCAACTTATGACCAATAAATGATATAATTATGATCTTTTAATTTTATCATATAAATAAATTTTCAAAATTATTATAACACTTTAGGTTTACCTTTTGTGCAAACAACTATATGTCTGTTGCAATTATAAGTGTATTGCGATATCATGCATCCATGTGGAGAAATAACAACGAAGACACAAAGCTTTAAAATAAATTTACAACAAAGTTTATTAATAACATAAACAAATAACAATATTTACATTATGTACATGGATATCCTTACTCTCCTATCACAAAATTATTTTACTAGTGTATAAAAAATGAAATCAAACTTCTACTTATTTTTCTAGTTAACTCTTATCTTTTAAATGCTTAAGAAAATACAGTATTATTATTAGTGGATTTCTTATTATAGTTTAGCTTGTTACAGAATGTATTTATTATATAATTATCATTAACACTTTGTATCCCTACTATTATTAAATTTATATTTTTACAAATTTTACATTCATAGTAAACATTCTACAAAAACAACAAAATTCTAGTTTTATATTGGTTGTATGGAATCCTACTACTTCAAACATTCTTCTACATTCGGTATTAGGTTTGATTGTTCATTATCCGATGTTTATTAATCTAATATACTCATTCAAGCCTTACTTCGGATGGTAATTACAACTATTAACATACCATGCACAAATATATGTCTATTACACATTATTGAATTATTTCTTATTAAATATGCAATATTTATTTTCTAAAAATTATTCAAAACATTAAAATTTTATTATCACTTTTATAAAAAAAAACT
Source organism: Epiperipatus broadwayi (assembly GCA_028023455.1). Classification (NCBI taxonomy): domain Eukaryota; kingdom Metazoa; phylum Onychophora; class Udeonychophora; order Euonychophora; family Peripatidae; genus Epiperipatus; species Epiperipatus broadwayi. The sequence continues at coordinate 179,016 of JAQFVV010006962.1, read as the reverse complement.
TTGTTTAGATTTCTCTTTTAAAAATCTTATATTCATTTCCGAATTGATTTTAAACTGTATCATATGATTCTTTCTCTCTTTATGATATTTTGTACTTTCACTTTTAAAGTTACACAATTCTAACACATTCCAGTAAATAAACTATTCTTACATGAACGATAACGTATCTTCAGTTCCATTTTATTCATTATTTCTGTGAAAATATCTTTCTGACGATGCAGATTCACGAAACAAGGATAGCGAAAATAGATGCACAGGATCAAAATATAACTAGAATATTATCCGTCATAAACCTTGACAATAATGGCACAGTGAATTAAAAACACTATAGAGGAGTGACCTTTACCTGTCTACCCACCTCTATTATAGGAGTGATGCTAAAGCTATTTCTTCAGCTTTATATAACATCAAAAAAGTTTAAAAGATACGCAAAAACACTGTCCAAAATATATGTGTTCAGTGATAGGGCTTAGTTAGCTATACTGAAATCACACAAACTAACTATGATCCAAATACTTTATTTTTCTTATTTCTTAACAAAACATCATCTTGGTTTCCTCTACACTAGTACTACCAAGTCACTATCCGATCTTATTTCTCAAGATTTTTCTATACAGTACATCGACAAATTCCTACCTGCATTTCTAACAATAATAAAATTCATTTATTTCAAAACTATACCGCTGTTCTTTAAGAAAATCTTTTACTACTTTTCTTGTATATTTATCATATACAGACTATTTTAAAATATCTGAATACTTTACAACATGAAAGTTCAAAAGAATCCCACAATTGTTCTGTTATATTATATTATTAATTATACTTTAAATAACCTATTGCATGCATATTTAAAATTACTCCTATCTCATCATATGTTTTAATGTTGTATAAAATGCGTACATAGAATTTAAACTTTCACACATCATTCTTAATCAATAGATGATCTAAAAAAATTACATTATGCATTATGAATAAATATCAAAATTACCAAAACGATCTTTATCTGCTCGATCGTGTTCTGTAGGCTTCACCATCCCATTGATTCTTGTAGATATATGATTTCCATACATACACTTTATTTTTAAAACAATATTTCTATCATTCTATTAAGCTATTATATTTAAATCTCATTATTATTAAATTTATGTTTATATGTTTTCCCTAATCTCACATAGCATTTTATATTTTAAATATAATCAGTAAAAATATTTAAATTGTATTTACGGTACTTCTTTATCGAACTTGCTTGAAAATCGTTCATATTAAAGCTAAAAAAAAAATATTTCATTTCTTCTTCAGTCACTTAATGTTCTATTTTAAAGTAAAAGAATTACTACTCTGTTTAATAAATATTCATATACGACAATCCTTGGTTTTCACAATATTGTATACGATTATTAATTCAGGATATTCTCTTCTACTATTGTCTGCTAGTATTTTCCCGCGCGACTTTTCCCAATGCATTTTCTAGGTACTTTATTTAAATCTTCAATAATTTTCCTGTTTTCCGGGATCCATTTTCATTAAGTAATTTAATTTTATATTTTTCAGATCAAGCATTTCCTCCATTGAATACTTTATAATATTTTAATTAATTCCTATTAGATAAAATTTTTCAGTTCCTTTCCATAAAATACATAATAGCACTTTTATATTCTTCTTTACCTTTCTTTATTTTAAAATTCTTGTACTATATTTTTAATAATGTTTTTCCCTTAAAAGATAAACATTCTTTCTTCATTATACTTTCTTTATAATAAAAACGCATATTAAATTTTTCCATAGATAAGAATAAATAACTTTAAATTAACATTATAAAATTGGTGCGTCATAATTTTTTTCTGACGGCAAGTAACTTCTCTTTTAGGTTTTCATACAGCATCCTAATTATATTTCTTTGAGTTATAATGATAAATTTCCGGTTGAGCATAAATAAAGCTGTATTAAGACAATTTCCAAATATTTTTCCTTCAGCAATATTTTTAGGTATTTTTCCTTGTACTTCCATCTCTACTGTAGGTTTTTTGGTTAAACTTGAATAAAATTCCCTGGTAAGATAACTTTTAAAATTAGCAATCCATGTCGATACAGTCAAATATATTATATGTTACAGAAGAACTTTTAAAATAAATACTAAATTTTAAATTTATATCACTTTTCTAGCTATGGTGTTATCAGCTAAAAAATGTGTTACTTTCTCTTTCACTTACACATTACTTCTCCCTCGCTTCGTATAATTCTTATATTTTGTCTGCCTCTTACCTCCGTTGATTGGTTAATGACTTTATTTTAGCGCGAACAAATTTATCCATTTTAGTTTTATAACAGAATAGACGTTTAAAATAGAGAATTGATGATGTCATGTCTCAAAATATTATTAAGCTTTATTTAACTGTTTTCTTTTAAAATAATTTATTACAATTTTATATATCAGGTATTTTCAGCTTTAAATTGTACTATAAAATCTAATTATCATATTATTATTTATATATCATACAAGCATAACTTAAAATTTAAATTTTTTTTTAGTAATTGACCTTTCTACCTTACCATGACCTACAGACAAGGGCACAATATATATATATTATTTATTAATTCAAATAGAGTTGTTTATAATATTTATTTATATTTTATGTTAAAGTATTTTATAAAAACAACATAATGGATGTTAATTCCATTGTATGAAATATTATTGAAGAAAATTAGAAATGGTTTTAAATTGGAATGGCAGTGAAATATTTATATTATATAACGAAGTGACTTTAGAATTTTCATCTACTAAAGAAAAATGCAAGTTTTTATATAATTTAGTAAATATAATATATTTTAATTTATTTAAAGATTTTTATAAACAAAATTAAAAAAAACTGCTATATTGAGGATATACCATCTGATTTTTTTCAACTCTACAGACATTTGTGTGATCGGTCTTCTGATTGTTGATAGTGAATTTTATAAACTGTATTCTTTAAATTGTCATAATTTTATGAAGCCTTTATCATTAAGGTCAAAGGATACTAGTTTCTGAATTTTGCTCCAAGAATCCGTAAAGTTGAATTGCAAGTCGTCAATTAATCTTTTAAAATTTTAATAATTTTTAATGTTTGGTTTGAACAATAAGTGTATACTAAGTTAATATAAATCGCGTGACTTTTTAATTTATTCTAACATCTTGAAGAGGTTCATTTGAACGAAAATTGATTCGATGCAAAATAAATTTATTATTATTTATTATTTCAAATAGAGTTGTCTAGAATATTTATTTATATTTTATGTTAATATATATATATATATATATATATATATATATATATATATATATATATATATATATATATATATATATATATATATATATTATATTAAATATGAATAAATATTGCATTTTTTAAGTTATTATGTATTCTTTATACCCAATTTTTTACAAATATTTAAAATATAAATTCTAAAGTTCATCTGGGAGGTAATCCTTTTGTACATATAACAGTGGAAATAAAAACAGTCATAAAAATGATAGTGAACATAAACAATTCCCATAGACATCTGAGTAAAATAAACACAATAATACTTTGTGATTATGCATTTGTTAATAACAATAATATATATATATATATATATATATATATATATATATATATATATATATATATATATATATATATATATAGTCTTCCAGCATAATTGTTAGTAATCGATTGTTTTATTTATTTGACCTATGTATGTATTTTATCCAATTACCATGTAATAAATTTTAGGTAAAAAAATCTGTTGATATTTTTAGTAGAAAATAAATTCCATAATAACTCTATTAAGTTCTTTAATTAGAGCGCATTGGGTATAGATTTGGCATTCATTTTTGATGGATTCATGGATTATGTTGTTGTTCTTGGTTATTTAAGACAAAGATGGTTAAATTCCATTTCTAAAGTATATAAGCTCAGTAATTAGAGGTGCTTTTTAAATTGTTGATGTGATTGTAAAAGAATGAAATCCATCTGGATTTATTGTTAGAACTAAAAAGAATGACTTGGTTCTCACAAATAAATCACTTCTATGCTATTTACAATTATTTAGAAAGATGAAATTGATTTAAAAAATATCTTATGTGGTGAAACTATAGCTTTAATTAGTGCAATATAAATAGTCTTATTAATTGTTTTAAAATGTTTTATGTGTAATAACTTATCAAATGATTTTTTTATTATGAAATATTATTAACTTACATTTTTTTTATCATTTAGATACCTTTAAGAATAAATAACTTAACAGAATTTAACTTTTAAGTTCAAATCATAGGGTAATTAAAATAACTTATTTTTCATAGTTTAATAAATGAATATTATTTTATTTTATAAAATTGAAAATTATGCATACTAAAGTTTATCCCCAATTTGTTTTTATGGTGAGCTGTACCAATAAAAAGGGTACAATATATATATATATATATATGTGTGTGTGTGTGGGGGGGTGTAAACTAAAAGCTAGATTTCTCTACTTAAACATTACCACAATTACATTCATATAAAAATTACAGGAACATAAACACCTATGCATATTCAAATTATCCTCTCAAACGTAATGATATTTTAGCAGCACTCCTCTTTGAATAAATATAAAATTAGATCTTCAAACATCTGGCTGTTTAAAAGTTCATACTTCATATTTATTCACAGAACAGTTTGCTGAAATATTATACCATTTGGCAGAGTAATTATATATTTTCTATTTAATTTTTAGCAAGTGATATGCACTGGTACATTTTCTTACATATATGTACATATGTAGACATGCTTACATAGACATTAATATTTTTAAGAGTTAATGTAATGTAAATTTTTTGTAGAGAATATTTTATCAAGATCTTTTGATGCATGTAAAAGTTTAACATATATATATATTCTAATTGAGAAAATTGTTACAAAGATAAAAAATAAAGAAAAGATGCATACTAAAGCTGGTTATATAAGTGGAGTTGTGAGATTAACATTTGTGATAAGTAACGAGATGCATTACAGGAGATTACAAGAAAAGAAATTCTAAGTTTTCTTTTCTGATTATAAGGTTATCTGTAGTTCAACCAAAAAAAAAAAAATATGAATAAAAAAACCTTTTTTTTTATTTTTTTGGATGAGATTAAGTATTTCGAATTTGTAAATAGACAAAACAATTTCTAGTTTATTTATTCTTTTAAAAATGATATTGTAAAACATATTTTACAAAATTGAATTATGTATAAAAAATGAAACAATAATAAAATAAGGAATTTAATAACGATTTACAAAACAACAACAAAAATTACAAAATTTAAAATAACACCAATATCAAAATAAATAGATAATCATATATTTCAAGTGTAATTTTCTTCATGTTAGTCTCAAGTAACCACTTACTGTAGCTTGAATAACCGATGTATATCAGATAAGATATTGCTATAATTTTACATGTAACAATAAAATTAGGATGACATTTTCATTAAATACTTTGTTATAAAATTAATCTAATGATTAATTACTAAATAAATATGCCAATATATATTGATACACCTGTACAAAATCAAATTATATTCTTAGCAATAGATAAATTTATTTTAATGTAAATTATTCTTATACCTTTAATGCATATTTTTTCATAGTTAATTTTAAGTAATGTAGTTATTTATCTTGATTGTCAATAATTTTATAGTTAATCTGAAATATGATCTTTTTTATTATGTATTTGTTAAATGTATCTAATGAATGACTCAGTCTGCTAATCGATAGCAATAATGAATCATTTATAAGGCAGCATAATGCAGGGTCAATTTAACCCTGAGCCTGGAACTTTTTTACTGTTTTTTTTATCATGGATACTATTTGCATTATACTATGTTGTTAAATAAGAGTATAGATAATCTGTAGATATAGATCATCTGTATTGTGACCTTTTGATTAGTTCACCATAATAAATTACCACAATAAATTACCGTAAAAAAAATACCGTAATAAATTACTATAATAAGATGTACTTAATCATCCAAAATTTTAAATTTTAAAAATATAACTGGCGCTAATAACTTGATAGATATTTTAATAGAAACTTTAAAAGTTTTTATAAAGATACCATTGTTTTTATTCATTCGTGATTATTTTTTTAGATCTACATATAAATTTTTATAATATATATATTTAAAAATATGTAATAAAAGATCAATAATTTGATAGTTTAGTAAAATATTTTTATAAAGTTGAATTATGTTATGTTTAAATTGAAAGATTGAATGTAATTAGTTTTGAAATATTATTTTTTATGTTAAACATTAAAATGCTTAGTAATTGAGACAACTTTCGTGTAATATTGGCAGGAATTTTGGATAAAAATCAGACAATTAAAAAAAAAGGAGAGAAAGAAAAACAAATGAAGTGAGTAAGTAAATTAAGTCGTAGGAAAGGAGTTAAAATTTTCCCATAGAAAAGAAAACATATATATTATAAGACTTGATGTCAACAAACTGTAATATAAACATAGAAATAAAACAACAAACTTATTTATGTTAAATGGTTTTGATCTACACTTTAAAAACACTTGAATAGTTATATGTGACATAATTAATTAATCTACTAATACCAGTAAATTTATTAAATGGTTTCAGAGAACATTTAAACTTTAAAAATAATAATAATAAAATCCTCATTATATTATAATTGCATCGTTTTTCAAATATTGAAGTGACAATCTATTAGATAATTGACAAATGCGTTCAAAGTCCTGATGTGGAAGAAAATCTGAACTAGCAGTTTTACATACATCAAAAGAAAAAAAAAACAATAAAATAAATAATAATTTTATATTCTTTGGATAGAACTTAGATAATGGCTAACTTTATATATTTTTTTTGTTATGAAGTTAATTGTCATTATGTTAAAAATTGTTTTATATATTAATGTTTAAGGTATAATTTTAGATATAGTCCAAATGAGAACGTTATTGATGCGAAATAAATAGAAGAGTGAAATAAGTAAAATAATACTCTAAGTTTTTATTATAAAATCATATCAAGGTAAGATTAATGTATGATATATTTTAAAATGTAAGTTGATTAGTATAAGATAATGTTAAATAACCTAGTAATATTATTAAAAACAGCCAAATGTATGATTATGAAGTATGAAAAAAAGTAAATCTGAAAGGTTTTAAAATGGGTGGATGATACAATAAATAAACAATATGATAGAAAATAAAATTGTGATCCCAAGTTAAAAATAAATAAATAAATATTGACTATTGTCAAATTATACTAACAATTTGTTTTGTAGTATATCACCTAGAGATTAGGAAAGTAATTAATGGTAAGATAATATTATTATATAGCTATGCTGATTTATTGTATGATGTATGCCTGTGGTCCTTTTTACATTTAGATAGGTTGTCATTCCAGGGGATAGTCAATGTGGTAAATTGTAATTTCCTGAAGAACTGATATGAACATAATGAGGTTAGTCTAAGGGACACTCATATATGTAGTTGGATGTTATAATGTGAGGAATTTCCACAAGATGAAGGTGATCAAATCCACGAGATCTTAATGGAAAAGCTTGGATATTAAGATAGTATCATGAGGAGTAAATGATTACTTGTCATGAGAGCACACCTTATTTGTAAAGGTAAATAAAACATCCATTGCATATTTGTAGCATTTTAGTTCAGTAGACATCAGTTTCTTATCTACATAATGTTAATTATAAAAAAAGGTAGGCATGGTATATAGGTGGATTTATAAAAATAGTATAATGGTTGATCTAAGTTTGGAAAATTGTTTAACACTTTCGAGGATCATTTTTATTATTGACCAAGTGAAGTAAAACTCTGAAACTTTTAATTGGTTTTAATTGGTCAAGTGACAAACTCTTTGATAGAAATATTTTATCTTTTAAAACATATTAATTTTAGTTTCGTTTTCAAAAAGTATATTAATTATTTGTAATGTTAGGAAAGTAAATGAAAATTCTTTCAAAAATATATTTTTATTTGTATTTTATAAAAATATTCAAAAGTGGATAAATCAAAGAAAACATTACGAGTGAATTACAACTAATGCAAATGTCATTTATATCCCGCCCAGATTTACCATTACACATTTTTAAAGAATTTTTTAGTAAAATCTTAGCATTTTTCTAAAACTAATTATATTTTTAACCAAAAATAATTATATTTTTAACCAAAATACATTATAATATTACCAAAATACTTTATAATATTAAATAAATGCCAGAAAAAATATTCTAAAACATTGGGACAGTCTAAACTCTTGACAGGATGTTTAAATTATTGCTATCGCAGCTTTGTTTTTCAATTTACAATCATGTAAAGTATACAATTTTTTAATAAAACCTTACTACTTTTGTAAAATAACTATATTTTCAGTAGATTTTAAGAAGATAATTTATAATATGTAAAAAAAATATTATAAAAACAGTATAAAACATATATTTTAATGTTCAGCGGTGAAAAAAATATTTATCGTAATCATCAGCCCATAAGGATCGAGAATGGATGGCGCAGCCAATCAGAATTGGCATTGTTCTTTTGATAACTTTAAAATGCTCCTAGTATATCATTTTTACTTGTAAAATAATTCAAAAGAGAGCAACATCTTACAGGACTTTTGCTAAGCTTCAAAACAAGTGTATTACAATCTTTGAAGCTCAAAAATAACAAATTTCAAGGGACATAAAGTCGATGCAAATAAGTGTCAAGCCCCATAAATGTATTAAATGGAAAATAAAAATGTAAATACAAAACAAAGGTTTCATTAAGTAATTAATTTTAACGTGACATTATAAGAAAATAAAAACAAATGGGATCAATAATGAAAATAAACAAAGAAAAAAATGAATGGAATGAGTGATGATCAAATGATATTTTATCTTTGGTTTTATTATGGGTATTAATTTCATATATTTTTTGGTGATAAAATTAATCACATTCTGATAATATGTGATGTGGTTGTTTTTGCATTTATAATAATAATAATAATAATAATAATAATAATAATAATAATAATAATAATAATAATAATAATAATAATAATAATAATAATAATAATAATAATAATAATAATAATAATAATAATAATAATAATAATAATAATAATAATAATAATTCAATTTATTTACCGTACAAAACCACAGCATTAAGCCAATTACAGAATTGCACTATAATAACTATACAATAATATACATAAATAATATACATAAATGAGTAAAAAATGATGAAAATAATATAATTATATGCCATACTTTTTTATGAGATAAGTAACAAATTTTTTTAAAGTCTAAAGAAAAAATATTTTCATTAATAAAATCATGATTATAGGTATTAGGCAAACGAAACAGAGGTGAAAATTTTAATATGTTAGAGCAACAAACCTTAATATAAAATAAAGTAAATGTACATGTTTTATGTAAACAATTATTAAAAGAAATATTTGAAATTTAGTTAGTTAATATAATTTTTTGATTCACAAGGTTATATAAAATTTTAAGATCTCTCATTTTTCTTCTAATGGATAGGGATAGATAATGGTCTTTTAATTTAATGTACTTAGAAAATTTGTCTTAAACCAACTGAATTTTAACAATATCTCATTTGGAACTGGGATTCCAAACAACAGATCGATATTCTAAAATTGGCAAAACCAAAGAGAGAAATAATTTATATTTTGTAAAACTACTAACTTATCTACCATGCCTTAAAATTGCACCCATAATTTTAAAAGCCTTATTTACTACATTTTCAATATGATGATGAAATGATACATTGCTTGCAAAAATAATTCCAAGGTCTTTCTGAATATCAACAAATTTTATATTATGGTCTTCAATATAATAAGGACAAATTATCATTTCAGATTTTTTGGAATAAGAAACTGTTGAACACTTATCCATATTAATATCCATTTTATTATCTCTACACCATTTCACAAAATTATTGATATCTTTTTGTAATAATATGCAATCATTAATTGAGTTTATATTCCTAAAAATTTTACAATCATCTGCATAACACAAAATATGCGAAAATTCTAAACTCTCTCCCAAATCATCAATATAAATGTTAAACAATAATGGTGCAAGGATACTGCCCTGAGGTACTCCTATATTACAATAATATGGATTAGAAGAATTATTCTTAAACTTTACATAAGCTGTTCTCTTCTTAATAAAAGATTCAAACCATGCAACCAAATTATAGGAAAATCCTAATTTATACATTTTGAAAAGCAACCTGGAATGATCCACTTTATCAAATGCCTTGGATAAATCAAAATAAACAACATCTAAATGACATTGATTTTCAAAGCATTAGCAATGTGATCAGTTATTGTTAAAAGATTAGTTTCAGTTGATCTTCCAGGTAAAAAAACCATGTTGCACAGGAACCAAAATCTTATTTATGTCATTAACAATTTTCTTATAAACACATCTTTCAAATATGCATGCAACTGTATGAAGCACAGAAATTGGTCTATAATTATTAACATTATCTTTTGAACCATTTTTAAAAATAGGTATAACTTTGGCAAGTTTTAGAGAGTTAGGAAAAATACAATTTTAATGGAACAATTAAGAATATAACATAAAGGAACAGCAATATATTCTACAAAACCTTTATAAATTAAAGAAGGTATATTGTCATAACCTATACTTGAATGTGTTTTGAGTTCTTTGACAGCTGATATAATGTCATTATTGTTAACAATCGATAGAAATGCTATCATTAAAACATCCTTGGATCAAATTAAACTCAGACAGTTGAGAATTACCAAATAATTCATAAAAGTGAACTGAAAAGTCATCAGCACATAATAATAAGAATAATATTAATAATAATAATAATAATAATAATAATAATAATAATAATAATAATAATAATAATAATAATAATAATAATAATAATAATAATAATAATAATAATAATAATAATAATAATAATAATAATAATAACAACAACAACAACAACAATATCGTTCGCAATGATTCTTGGAAATTGAAAAATAGGAAAAATGATTCCTATAAGTTTAAAATTTTATTGTTTAGTAGATAGGAGTCAGCGGTTCTCATTATTGTATATAATTGTACAAATGTTAAATAAATTACAAGTGTTATATGTTGCTGTTATTATGCATGCTATTTAAAATTCTGTTAATAATTATTGTTATATATATAAATAAACTAATATTGTAAATACAGTCATTGAGTGAAGTCTTTGTTTCAATTTGGAATTATTTTCACCACTTTCTCATATCCAAACACAAATTATTAGGAATAGTATATAGAACATGACTGATAGATTTAATTGTTTATTAAATTCAATCACAATTACTTGAATGAGAACATTTAATAGAATTATAATTTAATTTAAAAATAGTTATATCATTATAGTCACATGGAAATTTCTTATGAAAATATATTTGCGTTCATTTCAAATACCTTCAGAAGAGTATATGAGTATCAGATATTAATATAAGAATATTTTAGACAATCTAATTAAAGTTAACAAGGTACGTAAAAACAAGCAAGTTGGTTATTTAGCTGACTAACATCAAAGTGAAAGTTATTTGGAATAATGATTATATTTTAAGATGATAATAAAAGTAGTTCATTTTATAAGTAGTAGTTAGTTATAGGTTGTAATTATATTTTGTTAAAAAATATGATGATGAGTTATAATTGGGAATTTATCATTCTTGTTAAAAAGATATACTAATTATAATGAAATGACTTAAAATATAGAGTTAGATATGGTTATGATTAAGGTAATTGAATCTTAATAAAATCCCTCTTATTATTCAATTATCTTAAATAGAGGAATTATTAGTTTATTATATTAAAATAAGTAAGGACCTTGAGATGTGCGTAAGGTAGTAGTAGTTATTATAAAATATATAAGTTTAAAATAGATTGTATTACTTTGATGTGATTAATGCAAACTGTCGTGAAAAGATATATATTTTATTTTTTTTAATATTAAAACCCACTTTCTTGTAACTGTCTTTGTAAATCTACCTTAGTAATTATTTGATTGATAATTATAATTAATTGTTGAGTTTCATAAAATCATATTTTATACGATTTTTGAGTTAATGTTAGAGCTAGGCGGTAGATAGATTTAAAGTGTATAGTAAGAAATGTGGAGAACAAGGGCAGATAGATTATAGTAGAAAGATAGGTTTTTGATTTTTAAGTGTCTAGCCATATTATGGCATAATCTTAAATCAAGAAAGACAAATTAGAAAGTATAATAATTAAATGTTTTTTTTTGTTGTTGTTGTATAAAATACACATATGAAAAGGAAAGGTTACAGTATAAAGATGATTTTATCACACTATGAGATTAATCTACTCTAAAAGAACAAAAACTATTCTTCTATTAAAGGAAATAATGATGTTAGTGTATGTAAACTTTATTTAATAGCTTGACGGGCTGATCTTTAATGTATTACAATTTATAAACATGTGCTTTATAAAATAAATGCTTATTTAATTAGATTTTATATAGTTATGACCTTGGCTTAATAATTTATAATTATCTTTAATAAAGAAAGAATAAAAATCTATTTAAATCCAAATTGGTCCCACTTTTTCTTAAATGCTTTTATAAATTTGTGGTTCATTTATTGTCTCCTCATTTCAACATCATCTAATCATGACACTGACAATTATAATATATCTGATATAAATGGTTTTTTTTTTTGGTTTTTTTTGCACTAAGTCATGAGCAAACTAGAAAACAAATAATAGATATTTTTTACTGATGTTTTACTGTGCTTCTTCAGATCGCATTATATTTACCATTTCCAACAACAAATATTGTTAGAGACTTTAAATTAATAAATATATATTTGGGGATCTTCTCTTTGAGATTTTTAAGAAGCTTTTATTCTTTAAAATCACTCTTGTAAATAGTATAGAGATTAAAAAAAACTCATAACTTATATATATATATATATATATATATATATATATATATATATATGATCACTAGATGAAGCTTACCAATAGTTCTAAACAAACCTTGTTTATATAAATACCGAAAGAGATAGAATTAAAAACCTTTATCATTATCCCCACCTTCATATATATATATATATATATATATATATATATATTGTGCACTTTTTATTAGCCAAGTCTATTCTAAAATAGGATTTTGGTGTATAATTTTAAATTTTGCAGGTCCAATAATATTTACTTATTAAAATAAGATCATAATGACATTTTAGATCATAGGTTTTGAACTCAGGTTTAGCTAATAGAAATTTATAAATGATCTTAACCCAAAATACACATAGATAATAACCATAGAGTCATATATATGCAAATGGATGGACAAGTTATATCATTTAGTATTTAAAATCAGTGAAGTTTAACTTGTAATTTTGTAAACAAGATGTGTAATAGAATAATAATTATTGTTTGTGCGCATTTGATTTTTAAAATAGTAAATATTTGTCTTCGAATCTTGCTATATTTAAAAGTAAATAAATAGGGTTTAATATTGCAAAATACTAATTTAAAAATAAAACAGTAAATTCTATCTTTATTTGATTTCTAAAAATATTGTATTTAAATATATTTTTTTCCAAAACGAAAAAACAAAGTTGGATTAAAATTCCTAAAACCTTATGATTTACAACTCTTCATCAATATACATGGATAATTATAAGCTCTGTTGTTTAAATAATGGAATAAATTAATCATTTTTCTACTGGGCAAGTCAATAATCAGTAATTCCCAATAATCTCTTGAAAATTAATACATATTGAAGAAATAATCGGAGATGAATAATCAATGAATATATTCACTGAAAAGTAATAATAATTGTGCCATAAGGAAAATGAACTGCAGTAATACACAAAAAGGAAACAGTTAAGTATATATATTTAAAATTCAATGGAACTAATTTAGTAATAAATAAAAGTGCTCATTATTATTCTTGATGTATATAAAATCTTAATTACAATGTGAGAAAGAATTATTTATTTGGAGTCAAATACGTTGCATGACACATTTTTAATTGAAATCATAAGTGTGCCTTTTATTATAGAGAGAAATATGTATCATCTAAAATAAGTAAGGCAAGCCACAAATATTTTTTTTATTACGAAATAAAGAACAAAACGAAGGATCATTGTTGCAGTAACTCAAATACCTCGTGCTAATCTTAAAATAAGCAGAATCTTCAGAAAATAAGGAAAAATAAAAATGTTATAAGTTTATGGAATGTGGAACAACTAGAAGATTTAAAATTGTTCTTATACTTTAGCTGAGAGTTAAAAAAGAACTTCTTTCTAATGTTGGTATTTATATTTTTAATAGATGATTTGTTAGAATAATGTGGGGGGGGGGGGGACTAATTTAATAAGGAATTATTTCAAGTGTTGTTATATTAATAGTTATATAATAATTCAGTTAAGTTTAAAGATTATGAATCCTTTAAATAAATAAATATACTCGATATTTTAGTATGAAAGGGTATTTAAAATGATATATACACAATCCAGAGAGAAGGTTGTATTTCCATGTGCAAAATGATAAACTGAATACAATGATTTTATTTCTTACATGAAAGATAAAAGTATTAATTTTGTGTGCTTAATAACCTCCAGAATTATGACCCTATGTTCTTACTGATTGTTTTGTATTGTTACTTAATCATCAAGTACCATTATTATGTAGATATTGAACTAATAGACCATAAATAGAAAAAAAAATGATTGTTTAAAAAACTGAATGTGTGATATATAGTTCATATAAATAGTGATAAATATCTCAACATATAATGGGAAATCATTAGTTCTGTTTAATAATCATACTTTAAAGGTTAATTTTTTGTTGTTATTGTTATGATAATATATGTATATCATTTTATTATTAGTTATTTTATATTTGATATTAATGGAAATGTTTATTATCATTTGTAATGAATATGATTATAATTATTGTTTTAAAAGTTTTATCAAATTCTAATTGCTGCATTTCTTTTCTGTGCTCATTCTCACCACATCACACAACTTAAAATGTACAGTCAAAATTAAAATGAAAATTCAATTCAATTTAAAGCAAATCTAACAGTTTAATAAGCATAAATCTCTTAGTAATTTTTTTTTTTTTACTTGTTACATGCTGCCTTGATCCCATAGGTCATTGATGACATTGTCAATTATTAGAGGGTATTTATTAATATAAAATTAAATGATACACTAGTTATTAGTGAAAGTATTAGTGTTAATCACAGTTTAGTTAATAATATTATTTTAATATTCAGTATTAAAGAACATACATATAATGCTTGATTATGGATTTAAATTATAAGCCTTTCTTAATTTGTACACTATCTTTGGAAATCTGTAAAAACCCTCTTGATATTCCATAGGTAGTATGAAGAATTAATAAATCAATGATTTTCCAGAGATCTCCTTATTTTAAAGTTATTCTTGTGATTATTGCCAATCTTAATTATTAAACATAATATGTATCAAAGTTTATCTGTAATTATTTAAGAGATTAATTTAATGAGTGATTGAATTAAAACTTAATAGTTATAAATATAAAATAATATATTAGATATTATTTTTAGTCATGAGAGTATGTAGATACTTAATAAGGAGGAGCATTTGGGTATTTTTATGCCGTTGAACAAGTATTTTGTATTTGTTTAATGTTAAGGGGATGTGATCTGTTTATAGGTAAACGAGTCTCATATTGATTATATTTAAAACATATCTTATTTTAGAAATGTTTACTCATGTCAAAGTAACGATGGATAAATACTAATCTTATCTAAATTCAATTGTTTTAGTTAAAGAAAGTGGTCGGGATATAGTAAATCTGTTATTAGTACATAGCCAGAGTTCAAGTAGGGCTTAATATAAGGGACTTGGAAACTCTGCTTAGGTTCATACCACCTATAGACAGTCAACAATATATATATATATATATATATATATATATAAGTATATATATATATATATATATATATATATATATATATATATATATATATATATATATATATATATATATATATATATATTGTAATGGTACAGATTAACTGATGTGCACTCACTTGATGCCACTTATCGTCATCAACCCCAGTCAATATAAAATTAAATATAACTTATGATGAGGATAAGAAATGATTCTAAGCATTGGGGGATCAAAACAAATCTTAACTATAAATATAAGTTCACAAACATTACAGACAATGACAATAATTGTTCTTCATCATAAATGTTGTTTAATATAAAATAAATGAACAGACAATCTGGTGAATGGATTTGAAATGAGTCTACTATAGATCCAGCTAATTATTTAGCCTTTGCCTTCTTGGGGTAGATTATTTTAACCATAATTTGGATGCAATTAATTAGATGCTATTCCACCAATGTACAACAATAAGTCAAATAATTCTGAAATAATAAAAACATTCTGACCATCATCAACTCTTTGGCAATTTATTAACTACTATATATGTAAAAGCCAATTATAAACTAAATCTCTAAAAAAATAATAAATAATAATTGATGTAGTTCATGGACATTAAAGGATATCTCATTTTACCACTCCAGGATCACATGTCATTGCAAGATTCTTAAAATATTATGTAATAGATATAAAATTTATCATACATTAATATTATAAAACAAAATAAAATTTTACCAATTAGTTTTTTCTTTTTTTTTAAAAAAAAAACAACATTAAATTAATAAATACACATTATCTCATTAGCAAAACTATTTCTCTGCTGAGCTGTCTATCCAAGTGAAGAGATTTCATCCGGTCACATTCTACAAAGCACTGAAAAATATAAACAGATTTTTTTTTTTTTCTAATGAAAAGTTGTTTTTTTCTTTGGCAATTATAATAATAAACATGTAAAAAAAATGTGGTAGAAACGAAGCTTAATTCTCAACTGGTTTACAATGATAAAGATTTGGATCCTAAAAAAATGAACATTATAACATCAATGATAAACATACACATTATTTGAAAACTGCACATATAGTTAGCTAGCTAAAACATTAAAGAAGATGCACACTCTTTTTCTGGGGATTGGTATTATAATAAATGCAGGTGAATTAGAGTATGAATGACGCTACAAGAATTGCATTATGCACACAATATAAAACACAATCTATTTATTTTCTTAGGTCACTAAATATATTATTAAGTTGTCTTTTATAATTTTAGCATTTCACTTTCAAACAGTTTTTTTCCCAAAGAATGCATATATATTTCATTTTCACATTTATGATAAATAAGTTTTTTTTCTTTAAAAAAAAAACGCAGTATATAATTAATTATTATTATTATTTTTTTTCCAAATTTGTTTTCCCTAGATGATTATTAATGAGCCAAACATATTCCAATGTGCTTAAAATGCCTTAATTTTTTTTAATAAAAGCAGACAATATTTTTTTTAAAAAACAGCAAAATGGTTCTAGTCTTTTTTTTTTCTAATATTTTCTTTATTTTATTTTATACCAGGAAAATATTAACAAAGAAAAATAAGTCATTAAATAATTAGTTGTAATCATCACATGATCACATTTCTTATACTAGCACATTAATTGTTGAAAACAGGGCAAAACTCTCCATACAGTATTGCCACCTGTGCTAAACAGAGTAATCAATGGATGCCAGACGGCTTGTGCATAAAATCCCTATCTAATACCTACTCATCCAATATCCCCAGACTAGTTTTTGGCTTGTGGCCTTTGTCAGTGAGGAGCTTTGGATCTGAGAGCACTGCATCTAGATCTTAGGATCTAATGCAACCCTCTAACAAACACCTTTTATCTCTACTTAACTACTAAACCCTGAGAATGAAATTAAAAAACACAAAAATATTTTCAATCTAAGCTCAATAGCTTATATAGTCATATGGGTCTGAACTCAGTTCAGCACCCATACATTTTGGTGTCTTTGGCTTTTTTACAACCATAGCCACCACTATCCTATTAGGCAGGATTGGTGTTAATCCAGTAAGCATCACATGATCACATTTCCTATACTAGCAAATTAATTGTTGATAAACAGAGCAAAACTCTTCATACAGTATAGCCACCTGTGCTAAACAGAGTAATTAATGGATGCCAAAAGTCTGGTGTATAAAATCACTATCTAATGCCTACCCATACAATATCCCCAGACTAGTTTCTGGCTTGTGGCCTTCATCAGTTTGGATCTGAGAGCACTGCATCTAGATCTTAGGATCTAATGCAACCCTGTAGCAACCACCTTTTATCTCTACTTAACTACTAAACCATGATAATGAAATTGAAAACACAAAAAATATTTTCAGTCTAACCTCAATAGCTTTTATAGTCATATGGGTCTGAACTCAGTTCAGCACCCATACATTTTGGTGTCTTTGGCTCTTTTACAACCATAGCCACCACTATCCTATTAGGCAGGATTGGTGTTAAACCATTAAGCATCACATGATCACATTTCCTATACTAGCACATTAATTGTTGATGAACAGAGCAAAACTCTCCATACAGTATTGCCACCTGTGCTAAACAGAGTAATCAATGGATGCCAGAAGGCTTGTGATCATGTGATGATTAATGGTTTAACACCAATCCTTCCTAATAGGATAGTTGTGGCTATGGTTGTAAAAGAGCCAAAGACACCAAAAAGTATGGGTGCTGAACTGAGTTCAGATCCATATGACTATATAAGCTATTGAGCTTAGATTGAAAATATTTTTTGTGTTTTCAATTTCATTCTCATGGTTTAGTAGTTAAGTAGAGATAAAAGGTGGTTGCTAGAGGGTTGCATTAGAACCTAAGATCTAGATGCAGTGCTCTCAGATTCAAAGCTCCTCACTGATGAAGGCCACATGCCAAAAACTAGTCTGGGGATATTGGATGAGTAGACATTAGATAGGGATTTTATGCACAAGCTTTCTGGCATCCATTGACTACTCTGCTTAGCACAGGTAACAATACTGTATGGAGAGTTTTGCTCTGTTTATCAACAATTAATGTGCTAGTATAGGAAATGTGATCATGTGATGCTTAATGGTTTAACACCAATCCTGCCTAATAGGATAGTGGTGGCTATGGTTGTAAAAGAGACAAAAACACCAAAATGTATGGATGCTAAATTGAGTTCAGACCCATATGGCTATATAAGCTATTGAGCTTAACTTAAAAATATTTTTTTGTGTTTTCAATTTCATTCTCATTGTTTAGTAGTTAAGTAGAAATAAAAGGTGGTTGCTAGAGGGTTGCATTAGATCCTAAGATCTAGATGCAGTGCTCTCAGATCCAAAGCTCCTCACTGATGAAGGCCACAAGCCAGAAACTAGTCTGGGGATATTGGATGAGTAGGCATTAGATAGGGATGTTATGCATAAGCTGTCTGGCATCCATTGATTATTCTGTTTAGCACAGGTGGCAATACTGTATGGAGAGTTTTGCTCTGTTTAATTAGTTCTAACTTGAAAAACGTTTGTTTTTCTTACTTTAGATAAAACAATAAATTTATTTATCTCCTTGGTTATGTCCTCTATTTTAGTTTTGTTTAAAAAATATAACTTTCAAGATGCAATAATTATTAAGGTGAATGTTTTAAATGGTAGAGAGAGCATTAATACAGAATGCCTTACCAAAAGTTTTACCCAAACATTATAGATACAACTTCCATTATATTACAAATTTATTTTTACAAAATTAGAAAATAATAATAATACAAAATTTACCACTGTTCACTCTGAAAAAAATAAGCTGACTTATCTAAAAAACAAATAAATTGGTCAATCTCTTAACCCCAGTGACATCTACCAAAAAAAAAATCATTTGATTACAACATAAACAAAAAAAGATTGTATAACTTATTAGAATCATGGTTTTCAATATTATTTAAAATATATTACAAAACAGTTTAATAAATGAAAATAGTAAATAGATTCAAACCAACAATAATTATATGTGATTATAATTACACATGAAATTATTTTCTTCAAAAATAAATTCATCAGAAATTACTTTTTAACACAATACTATTTTAACAATTACTTAATTGACATTTATGTTTTTTATATAACCATTTTAGAACTAAATACAGTTTATTACATTTGTTTTAAATTATATTAACTTGTTCTTAAACCAATATCTTACTTAGTTTATTTGGTCATTTTAAAACCATGATATAGCATTGGGGAACATATCGATTCATGTTTTACATACATATATATTAAATAATAAATGTCATGTATCAATTTAGATTATAAAACAATCAATTATACTTAATTACATAGGAGTTGTATATAAATATATAAATTTTATAGAATCATATTTCCAAAAAATAACTTGATATAATAATTATCCCAAATCTTCAATTATTTTACTTGTATTATTATTATTAGATGTATTTTGAATTGTTATAGTGTTAAATATTGAAGTTATATATTGAAATCACCACATTTGTATTTAGATGTTGTCTTATTATATATATTTTTGCTTATACATAAGAGCTTATATATATATATATATATATATATATATATATATATATTATATATATATATATATATATATATATATATATATATATATATATATATATATAAGAGATAGGGTCATGTGATCTATGAATTGATCTATGACTTTTATTTTGACATATATATATATATATATATATATATATATATATATATATATATATATATATATATATATATATATATATATATATATATATATATTATGCTATGTTTAATAAACTCTAAGTTAATAAAATTATGGAATAAATGTTGAACTTTTCATTCTAGGATATATGCATTGTCTTATATTAATAAAAGCACAAGTATATGATGTTGCTAATAAAAGACATGGTTTAAAATAAAGAAATGTGAATAAATCTTTATAGCATAGTGGGAAGCAGCTTTTGATATTGTCTTCTGTATCATCCTGTTTGTTGATCCAACTTTGAAGAAATATATCTATAACTTAAATTATTAACTTAACAAGATATCATCTATATATTTATTTATTTGTGTATTGATTTAATTTTACAAAAGTTTTATACAATTCCTAAGTAAAAAAAAAAACTACAAGTAATGTTTATTATCAGTATATATTTTATTTGATTTATATATATTTTTAAAAATGAACATTTTAAAAACAAAATAGTTTTGTGTTTTCCATACATTCATATTTTGTATATTATAAAAATATAAAATCACAATCTTGAAATAAAGCTAATATCATTTGTTTTATATAAAAAAATGACTTTGAGTTTTCATTTGAAATTTATTAATATCTGTTTTTCCTTCTTTTTTTGGTACATCAGTTATTAATTGGTTGATAAATTTATTTATTTGACTAAATGATAATGTTATATATTAGAGGATTATTTTTATAAGCCATTAGTAATTGAAATATTAAATCACATATAATTTTATTTCTGAAAATAAATATGTGATTCAATAAAATTCATTGTTCCAATTTATATTTAGTAACTAATCAAATTGTTAGTTAAGTTAATCTTGAGCATTAACCAGGTAACATGCCTTAGTCAATGTTCTATAGTATTTAGGTTTATTTTTATAGATAGCCAAAGTAACAATATAAGTAGTGATTATAATACATTCACTCATGAGTAATATATTTTATCTAGTGTAGATAATTTATTATTCATAACTTTATAAATTAGTAATTTGTTCAAATACAGTTAAACATCATTACCTGATTTATCATAACTCATATTCAATGGCTGAAAATAGTATATTTTATTATATTTATTTATGAGGCTATTTTTTCTCTTTATGCATATTTAGCATATCATAATAAAAACTATTATTTTTGTCTCTACTGCTTGAGACCATTTCAATTGTTAGGATCTTTCTTTATAAGTATATTCTACTTACTATTACATTTGACACAATATATTTTCTATTACATTTTTATTATGTTTAAGGCAAGTGTATCTTTTCATATGTAGTTAAAGAATGTCATTGTATTATATTAATTTCATTCTTTTATACATAACATTATATGTAAGATTACATTTTGATGCCCAACATGGGGCTCAATTATTGTGTCCATCCATGATGAATTTGTAGTGAAAACAGTTTTAAAAATGTTGTGGACCAGAAGCATATTATTGTATAATAATAATTTCATCCTTTCATACATAGCTTCATATGTAGTATTACATTTGTTTCCAAATAATTGGGGCTATGTCATTCTTTCATACATTGCTTATACATAGTGTTGCAATATATATCAAACTAATTGTTATAAATGCCTATATAAAAAAATTTAAATGTTCAGACATAAAAAATCACAATTTAAATCATAAAATTGTTTATATTAAATAATATTTTGTGTGTAATAAATATTTGTACAGATTTTGTTAAATATTATTTTTAAAACTGTTCAAACACTTTAATATAACAATTGAAATATTTCTTGAAGGTTTATGATGATTACGTTTTAGTTTTACTTATATGTTAAACTATTTTCATCATTTACCATTATTTTTTTTTGCTACAAAAGGAGTTTGCTATTAACTGAAAGGAGATGATTTGATTTCCAATGGAGACTTTAAAGAAACTGAGTAGGCCAAATTCCTAATGTCCACTCCATTTGTTCTTGTTGTTGAAGCTATTATTACTGTTATTATTCATAAAGTATACAAACATGGATGGGCTGCTCACCAACATGCATTATACAGCATGGTGAGTTTATTGGCTTTTTACCTCTGAGTTTAACATCAAGAAAAACCATAGACTTTTTTCTCAGTGCCTGATAAGGCAGAATGAATGTTTGTGTAAATTATAAATATTTTTTTCCAATACATATATACAATTATGACAGACAAAAATAAAGCATGGACCTTATTCCCAGGAGGCTGTAAAGTCACCATGCAAGGCAGAAGTTGGTGGCCGAAGGCAGAAGGTGCTAAAATCCTAGATTGCAGATGTAGGCTTCCATTTGATGACAATTTTTTATTTAGGTACCTACAACTTCAGATCACTTTCAAGTGAAGGAAAATTGCAAAAATTATAACTGTCTTATATTAAATGGGACATTACTGGACTTTGTGAAATTATAAGAAAAGGTGAAGAGACAATTGTTTTAAAAAGTGGACATAAACTCTATTATAAAGGCACAAATATTGTAAATACAAGTGGAGTAGGATTCATTATAAAAAAGTGGAAGAACAATATTGTGGAGATTGATGGTGTACCATACAGAGTGGCAAGATTAGTTATACAACTTAATTACACATAACAAATGCAGATAATTCAGGTTTGTGCCCTAACAAGTTCTCATAGTGATGAAGTAGTAAAAAAATTTTATATGGATGTACAAAAGTCTTTTGATAAGAGTAAAAAAAACATTGGAAAATTATTATAGGAGACTTTAATGCTAGAATTGTTAAACAAATAAAAGATGAAAGTGCTGTATAAAATTTTGGTTATCGTAATAGAAATGAGAGAGGACACAGACTAGTGGAGTTTGCATAAAAAGAAAAATATATTAAGAATTTTTTTTTGAGAAAAAATGTTAAAAGGAAATGGACATGGAAGCATCCAAATGAAGGTACAGCAGATATGGATTATGCTTTGACTAACAGGGAATACATATTTCAAGATTGTAATGTTCTTAATAAATTTAACACAGGAAGTGATCATCAATTAGTAAGTTGTAAGATGCATGTTAATGTAAAAGTAGAGAGACAAAAATTATTAAAAAAAAACAATATTTACAGTTGATATTTCTAATTTTCAGAAATGTACTAATGAATTTAAATTAGAAGTTCCCAATCAGTTTCAAGCATTAGTAGATTTTGAACATGATTCAGATTTGAATGAAATTAATACAAAAATAATTGATACACTATTAAAAACTGCAACAAATATAGCTGGTAGAATAAAGCAGCAATTGACCAATAAAAATTCTACTGAGACTAGAGAATTTATGTAGAAAAGAAGGAATATGAAGATATACAAAAATGATTGAATATCTCAAATTTTGTAAAATGGTACAGAAAAAAATTGAAAATGATATAAGAAAGTATAACTGTAAACTGGCAAGGAAAGCTGTAGAAAAAAATAAAAGTCTCAAAAATGTAAAACAACATTTTGGTATTGGTAGGAAATTTGTATCTGCAATAAGAAGAAAAGATGTAATTATTACTAAAAAAGAGAGATGACATCATGAAATTGGTAGAAAATATCTTTATCAAGAATTATATAGTAATGAAAAACAATTACCTCATATATATAAATAAATATATATATATATATATATATATATATATATATATATATATATATATATATATATATATATATATATATATATATATATATATATATATTACATCTTCCGAATTGCCCATAATTTTAAATGAAGAACTGAGACATTCAACTAAATGTATAAAGAAAGGAAAGACTCTAGGTAATGATGGAATTATAATTGATATATTAAAAGAAGCAGGTGAAGAAATATAAAAAAAAAATAGCAAAGTTATATACCAAATGTCTAAATGATAAAGATGTACCAGATGATTGGAAGAATGCAGTAATAATATTAATATTTAAAAAAGGTGATAAAGAAGATATTAAAAATTACAGACCTATCAACCTTTTATCAATTTAGTATAATTTTTTTACAAAATAATTACAACTCGTCTACAGAGAATATTGTATTTGCACCAACCAAAAAAACAAGCTTGATTTAAAAGTGGTTTTAGTACAGTAGATCATATCCAGGTATTGACAGAAGTTATAGAAAGGGCAAATGAATATGAGTTGTCTTTACATTTTGGATTTGTAGATTACAAAAAAGCATTTGATTTTATAAACATTTTTTCAGTGGTTAAAGCATTGGATCATCAAGGTATATATCCAGGATATTGTCAAATTTTAAAGAATATTTATAAATATGTAACAGCAACAATTAGATTAAATAATGATACTGGGAAATTCAACATTAAGAAAGGTGTAAGACAAGGTGTCTCCATATCTCCAAAACCTTTTACAGCAGTACTGCAAAAAGTATTTTGTGGATTAAAATGAGAAACTAAAGAAGTGAAAGTAAATGGAGATTCTTTAAGTCATTTAGATTTCACACATGTTGTAGTTGTTTTTGCAAATAGTGCTTCAGTGCTGCAGGAAATGTTTTAGGAGTTATCAGATTAAAGTAGGAAAGTAGGGCTAAAGATAAATGTTAAAAAGACTAACGTAATGCTTAATCAATTGCTCAAAATATGAAAATAAAGATTTATTATGATAATTAGAAGAAGGTTACAAATACCTTGGTCCAATTATTAATACAGATGGAAACATAATGGAGAAAATCAATCATAGAATTAAACTTGGTTGGAGTGCTTTTGGTAGTAATAACTTGATGCTAAAAGAAAATATGCTTATGTGTTTGAAAATGAAGGTTTTTAACAAATACATTTTACCAGTTCTTACTTATGGATCTGATACTTGGACACTTAATAGAAGGGCAATACAGAGAATTTAGACCACTCAAAGAAGTAAGGAGAGATGTATGTTAGGAGTAACAATAAGAGATCGAAAACACAATGTTTGGGTACGAGAACAAACAGGTGTTACTGACCTAAATGAAAAAAATTAAAGATTGAAGTTAAGTTGGGCTGGACATATTTCTATAATAGATGATAATAGAAGGACAATCTAAATGTTAAACTGGATTCCAAGAGATTGTAAGAGACCCACAAAGAGACCACATGTGAAATGGATGGATGAAATAAGAAAGTGTGTAGGTATGATGTGGAAAAGAGAAACTAAAGATCAGAGAAGATGGATTAAACTTGGAGTGACTTTCATCCTGCAATGGATTGATAATGTTTGATGATGATGATGATTAATTTTTTTTAATATTTTTATGTTCAACTTTATTTCAATTTTTCATTTACATTCAATTGTTAGTAATAGTTTATAAGTTAATATATATAAAATGTTTCAAATTGTTCTATTAATTTCTTTTCATTAAATACTGCTGGTGTGACCAGTGTCAGTATTAGCATGTGAATTGAATGAGGGACCTTTAGATTTGTGAATATTAAATGTTAAGATAATGATTTAAAGAACTAAGCTAGTTATCTGTGATGTTTCTCATTGTTTGCTTTCAGAGGCTAAATTTAGTTTAAAGCCTGATTTTTTATTGCCATATAAGCAATTTCTTTGAATTTTCTTCTTTGTACTTTTATCATTCTAGCCAATATTTTTTTTGTTAAACTTATGTTATGTATTATAATGGGATGCCGGGTTTCACCAGAAAGAGGATATGCATTTTACTACAATTAGACTTTAGGTCTTACAAGTAGAATGCTAAAAATCAATTGATGAAATACTAAGTCCATGATTACATCCATCTTTATTATGCTAGCTCAATAATTTTTAAATAAATTTTGATATAATTTAGACTATTTTATCCACCTCTCAGCCTTATTCCAGTCACCACTATGCCATGATATTTAAACTCATTGGAGAATTTGCAATAACTCTTTTCATGGATGATTTTATAACAAGTCATTATCTAATATGCCTTTATATAAACATTAACTAATAAATGATATTCATATGATATTTATAATACTAACACATACACACACACACACACACATATATATATATATATATATATATATATATATATATATATATATATATATATATATATATATATATATATATATATATATATATATATATATGATTAGACAAAGAGATCAGGTTAATAACTCAATATTTAATAAACAATAAAAAATATAATGTAAATGATAAATAAAATATTAATAAATAAATAAGGATGAATTTTACCATTTTAAAATATTAATAAATAATATTCCCATCTAATACCCTATGATAAAATTATATGTTATAATAAACTATTCAAAAGTAAAGAATATAATTTTAATTAACAGATATATAAAACAATATATAAATTTAAAATTAATAATTTAAATAACTTATTAATTTATTACAGTCTTTATTCAAATGTTTTAGAATTATTAATATATAAGTACTATTTACAATTGTATAGCATATATTATATGTATTCATAATAAAATAAATACATTATATGTTTATTATATTATATAGTAAGTATAATAATCCTATTTTAAATATCTGTTAAATAGTAACCATTTTTTTATACTTCATCTAATTTTGATGAATTATGTCAAACTTTCAATTTATGTTTATAAAATTAAATTTGGATATTCCTATTAAAATGAAAAGATACCAAATTTGAAATAAAAATAATAATAATAATAATAATAATAATAATAATAATAATAATAATAATAGTAATAATAATAATAATAATAATAATAATAATAATAATAATAATAATAATAATAATAATAATAATAATAATAATAATAATAATAATAATAATAATAATAATAATAATAATAATAATAATAATAATAATAATAAACATATTAAAATAATATAAATATTATTATAGTATGTATAAATAAAAAAAGAAAAACTTATTTTCCAGAGTTATGAATAGATCTTTAAGTTTGTAGTTTATAATCTTAATGGAGTTCTCTTGCGAAGTATATTAATCCATTGGTATAACAATTAATTATTCATCCTTAATTGATAAATTATTAATATTATCCAATGATTTGATTTATATAAGTTAAAGTAGATATCCTTAAAATATTGATGTTCTTATTCTCCATTTTTCTATTCTTATTAGATGTTCTATACAACAAATATATCAAATTAGCATGTAAGTTGGTTTCAAAACATTTATGATACAAATTTATTCTACTCACTCCACATTGTAAGATTATATATATATATATATATATATATATATATATATATAATCTATACATATGTCTTTCTTTATATATATATATATATATATATATATATATATAAAGAAAGTTACTGTTAACACTAACTGAAATAATTATAGAAAATATACAAACCATTATATAATTACAAATATCCAGTAACACCCTCTGTTTAAAGATCTATATCTCAATAAGGTTTTTAAAGTTTGCTATTATTGAGATATATATCTTTAAACAGAGGGTGTTACTGTAATTGTATAATGGTTTGTATATATATATATATATATATATATATATATATATATATATATATATATATATATATATATATATATATATATATATATATAAAGAAAGTTACTGTTAACACTAACTGAAATAATTATAGAAAATATACAAACCATTATATAATTACAAATATCCAGTAACACCCTCTGTTTAAAGATCTATATCTTAATAAGGTTTTAAAGTTTGCTATTATTGAGATATAGATCTTTAAACAGAGGGCGTTACTGTAATTGTATAATGGTTTGTATATATATATATATATATATATATATTGTAACGGTCAGAATCATGTGATCAGTCAACAAGATTCAGACCTAGCAAAAGTACTTCAAACCCAGTATGTTCGGGATATGGTAGTCACGGAATAGTACTAAGCTTTAACCTATTTTGCCAGTGCTCCAACATCTACACTATCCAACCAACGCTCCTGATGGTATTAATGGCCATTGTTTTTCTTCGGTCCCAGTGGTCAGGGTAGAAACAAGAACTCTCTATTCAAACTGAGCCTGTCCTGTATTATACTTTATTAATTTAATCTAAGATACTCAGTAAATACTTTGATATAGCTCAAAATATTATTTTTAATATTTTATAAGTTTTGGATACATACATATATGACTTAATCAAGTGTGGATGTGGTTGAGTGAATATGATTGACCAGGAAATGACATGACAATGGTGTAAATATATACAATTTATTAACACAATTCATTAGAAAATATAAAAAATAATAACCATGTTGGAATCTTATTACAATCCATATATAGGTTTACATTTAAGCCAAAAAATAATAATTACCATGTTTGATTATCAGTTATTGATAATGGTACAGAATTTCGATTTCACTAGGATAAATATGTCATTTTTACAAAGAATTACAATATTCAACCATAAGTTATTTATAAAGGTACAGTATTTTAGATATCACTAAGATAAATGTATATTTTTTTTTACAAAGAAGTCACCTGTCAATAATGACAACCAAGATTATGAACTATTAAATCTAACGATTACAATAATGAACATCAGCATTAGATATGTGTGTGCATCATAATGAAGTCATACTGGAGTTCATGACAACATCAATTGTGAATCAAAACAATAATTATAAATTAACCAGAAATAATAGCTACACACATAGTAAATAATCAGTATTATATGTGTGTCATCATAGAACAAATTTTTATATTAAGAATAATATTTTATCAAGAGATATGCCACCATAACGATTAATATGCCCATTTTGGAGAGCAAACAGAATACCTGGTTATATTAAGTCAGAGGCCAAATGAATATATATATATAATAAATTTATGTGTGTGTGTTTACATACATAAAGGACGTTAAATATATATATATATATATATATATATATATATATATATATATATATATATATATATATATATATATATATATATATATATATATATATATAATATAATATTTTATTGTTACTATTCCCAGCAGGAGTTACAGACAAAAGCATAATTTTAGTTCCCTTCATTGTTAATAGTTATATGAAAAATAAGGCTTATCTATTTCACACAGGATTAACAACAGGTATGATTAAGAAATCTAATTACAGCATTCAGTGGTGTCTGGGTTTGAATCCTGTGCTGGCTATATTATTAGCATTGGCAAACATGGGCCAATCTTCTTTGTCGAGCAGTAATATATATATTTTCCTATAATAACACATCCACATTCAGCTTGGCTTGTGTAGAAAATAATAGAGCATTGGCTTTGAATCTCTATCATTATAGAGTCTACCCATTCATCAACTCAAAGAAAACCTTGGCTATCTCGTTTCACCAGGACCGGTAAAATATCCGTGTGGCAGTCCACATAGCATACTCGATGTCTATTCTTTATTAAAAGCCATATAGGCACATATCAATCTATTAAGCACTGATATATTTGCCCATTAAAAGCATTAACTTATATCTGCATAGATATTTTCCTAAACCTGTATTTAATAAGTAATAATGGGGAAATTCGATAACCATATCTTATAGGCTATAAAACACCCAAGTGTTTGAAATATAAATCTTAACCATAAAATGCTAAAGAGGCAAAAAAAAATACTACTGCTGGGATATTTCTTTCCCCAAATGCATGTATCACTAAATATACATATAGAGTGAGATGAACACATATCTTTGCAATAAGTAATATTGCCCTTTTTTTGATTTTAAAAAGAAGCACTATCATTATTATTATTTTTATTTCTACATTTAAATAAACTCATACATACATTATTTCATTTTTTGTCACAAAGAATCTTAATCTAAATCAAATAATACATATTTAACATTCATTTATATTTTAAATTTCTTTACCCAGGGTACTGTGATTATGCGTATAAGGTAAGAGGGTGAAATTTTTTATACAGAGATTTGATTTCTTTTTTTTCTCTCTCTTTTTTTATTAAATAAATGACATTTTTAAATAAGCCAGAATTAGACACAATTTAAGAAATTTATCTTTGACTGTTTCTTATTTTACCATTGTAAAAATTGTTATCCCCTTCCAACTTTAGAGTCGGGATAAAGCAAACAAATTCATACATAAATTGGTTTAATAGTACAATATCATTTATCCCCATACTTGACTAGATTGGCATATATCGGCATATCTCAATATAAAACATATAAAAGCTGTATTTATAGACTCTATAATAATCTTTTGTTCCACTTAGAATTATGCATTACATTTTTTAACCATTAATAAGTAATCTAGTTTTAATTCAAATTGACTTAATAAAACAACAATAAAAAAAAAAAACTAAACACTCATATATATATATATATATAACTGTCCCTTTGAAACACTTCTTTTTAAGATAGTCTTTTACGAATTTTATAAATCTAAGGAAATTAAATGTTCGAATTTTTATAGAAGGCATTCTTAAGATATAAATATATATATATATATATATATTTAAAAATAGAAAGTTTATACTTGCGATAGATTACGGTGTCACTTTGCTTGATGCAGATTTTTTTCCCATGGGTTCACTCATTGTCAGATTCGACCTTGGGCTTTACTGGACTCAGGATAGACCGGCTTCGATGTTGATTCATCTTTTTCATAGCAGCAGCATGGGATCAATTGTCTTTATTCCACTTCTTTAGATGCATTTTTCTGGAGATTTTTCAATCCAAAGTCATTTGAAAGTTCAAAGGTCATTAGATAGAGACTAAGAATTAATTTATGCAAGAAACTTTTTTTTGGGAAAAAAATAGAAACAAAAAAATATTTTATGTTTTAAATAAATAAAAAAATATTAAATATTAAATTGAACTAAAAATTAAATATTCTTTATTCTTAAAGTAACAGAATAAAATTAATAATTATTTTAACAAATAAAAAAATTTACAGCCTATTTGTCGCTTAATAATTAACCGGTCCACTGAACCATCAATTCATTTAAAATGTAATTAAGCTGGTTTTTAAACTAGTAATGGTAAAATTAAATATTTGGATATGAAATATGATATTTGATGGTTTCCTGAAGCATATGAATAAAAAATGAAGTTGGATAATGATACAGACATAAATGAATATTTACAAATAATGTACTATAGGTACTTATGGGACTGAAATAACAATTTTAATGATGATTAGTTAAACATATTACACTATTTATACTATAAATTAAAATATATAAAGCAAGTGAACTAGTGAATCATTCAAATAAGTCTCAATACTGCTTTGTGAACAAATAAAACCAATTAGAATCAACCTAATCTGAACTGACTATTTCTGTGACAAGCCACCCCCCTATCTTATCATTAATTATACCTTAAAGTAAGATAATAAACATCTCATAATTTTTAAATTATACCTACAAGCATTTTTAATCATAGTTTTAAATCAAATAAAAAATTTCAAAAATTTTACATTATTTCATTTTTTTTAAATAAGATAATATCAGATGTTACTGATAAAATACCATACAATTACAATTAATATTCCTGGTACCAAACCAGAATGTCACAATATATATATATATATATATATATATATATATATATATATATATATATATATATATATATATATATATATATATATATATATATATATATATATATATATATATATATATATATATATATATATATATATATATTATAGCAGACAAACTAAGAAGATCTGCAGTCAATATAACATCCAAAAAGTTTGTCAGTGCTATATCTCACTAGAAGGATTTGTTTTTATATTTTAATCTATAGCATAAACAGTGAAATATATTTAACTCATCATCATTAAAATTGTCATTTCAGTCACATCAGATTAATACCTATAGTACAATATTTGTAAATATTTGTTTATGTCTGTATCATTATCCAACTTCATTTTTCATTCATATGCTTCATGAAACCATCAAATATACAATGTCATATCCAAATATTTAATTTTACCATTACTAGTTTGAAAACCAGGTTAATTACTTTTTATATGAATTGATGGATCACTGGACCAGTGAATTATTGAACAGATATGCTGTAAAATATTTTATTTGTTAAAATAATTATTAATTTTATTCTGTTACTTTAAGAATACAGAATATTTTTTTCTTAGTTCAATTTAATATTTAATATTTTTTTTATTTATTTAAAAAACAAAATTTTTTTTGTTTCTATTTTTTTTTCCACAAGAAAGTTTCTTGCATAAATTAACTCTTAGTCTGTCTGATGACCTTTGAACTTTCAAACGATTTTAGTTTGGAAGAATAAATGCTGAGTAATTTTTTGAGGGTTATATAAAGGGTTAAATATATTTTTTCTGGAGACTACTACTAGAAAGAACTACCAAAGAAAACCACTAAAACGGGACTTCTAAAAGATTACCAAAGAAGACTACCCAAATTCTCTACTGATAGAACTTCAAAGTATTATCTAAACAAGGTTTAGTAGTACAATTTTATTAAAAAGCCTATTCTTCCAAGAAAAATCCAAATTGAAAGTTTAAAGTACTAAAAGTTTAGGGATGATAATCAAGTGAACAATCTAAAGATACATTAATTTTATTCTTAATTGACAGTTTCAGAATTCTAAATCATTATTTTAAATGCATGAGTGTATCCGCATTATAACGTATTTAAAATTAATTAGGAATACGAAAAATAGAATGAAAGAATGTAATTATATTTCAAAATCATTTTATTTAAATTTTATTCCTACTTGTGAATAAGACAGAAGAATGTTTGTTTATTTTTCAAAATTATTATTCTTAAATTTTAATTATAATATTAAAGAAACAACTGCAGCATGTGCGTATCTTTGTTATGCCAGAAAAATATGTGAACTATTATTAAATCTCTCAAGAACTCTTTATGATAAATTTTGTGCTAGTTATAAAGAAGAAGGTTAAGAAAAATGCATAGGAATCATTTATTTTATTATCATTTTATTGAAATACTTGCCTGACTATTTATAATTTTTTCTTTGCCTATTAGAAAATAAGACTAAATGTATGATTCAACTTTTATCTAATTATTTTTCCCAACTACTATGAGAAATTGATTTAGAAAATCAATGAAACTGAATATGACTTTTCTTTTATTAATTGTCCTCTTGTTTTGCGATGGAATTTCTCATATAGAATATTTCCAACCAGCTCACGGAAAATTAAATAAATGTTATCAGTTCAAATAATTATATACATTTTATGAATGGCTCTAAAAAAACATAAAATAAATGTCCCATATATTTTATGAATGAAATGTCAATTATTGCTTCTTTTCTAAAATATTAATAGCATTTTCATTAACTTTGCTAAGAACATTGAATGTGCTATACTGGAATCAAAATAATATTATTTGTTTTGCTGCAGGAATGTGTTGTTTTTGTCAATATTTATTTCTGTTTGCTTATTATTATTACTTATATTTAAAACATGACCAAGGGATGTCATGTATAAACTGTAATAAAGTTTTGTTTTCAACCCAGAATAAAAAAATGAAAGAACTTTATTTATTTATTTATTTATTTAATTGTATTTAGTAGGTAGATAGCTTAAACATTGTTTTATGATTTTATTTTTATTATTATATTTATTATGTTTCCAAGAATATCTCTTATATGTATAATATTAAGGGAAATATTATACAAGGTATTTATTATTATTATTTTAGTAAGCTTTATCATGTGCTGTATATAAATGTATGTGCTTGGTAAAATGGAGACATTCATTTAAGGTTAAAAAGTGTGAACAATTATTTTGAAAAAGTTTCATTATATAAATCTGATAGTATATCTTTGCATTTTTTTAATAGATTAGAAAATCATTCTTTTCAATAATTATTTAACCTAGAACATAAAGCTTTATTATTTATCTAAGCCAAATATTTGCTTTGGATTTGTGCTAATATAAATGCATTATGAAAATATTATTTTGTCTTACCTTGCCAATAGAAATAAGCTTGCCTTGTTTTTCAACCGTAATTAAGATGTTTTCAAATTATAAATATATCAAATATGAAATGTTTACCCATTATTGCATTTACAGTTAGTAATTAATATTTTTACATTAGTTCCTTACCTACTAGAATTTGAATTGTTTGTATTATTATTATGCTTGTATATGTGTGTATATTATAAAACTCAACTATAATAATGTGTAATTTGCAAGTAAAAATGATATAAAATCTATTTGTTTCAGATGATGGGAATGGACCATTCAAATTTGAAAGTTTAGAATTTGTTTAAGCATAAATTTATTGTACTTTATTATGTTTGATAAGAAAGTGTTTAGTGACTATTTGTAGTAAAAATTAATGATGTTTTATTGTGTTTTGTGGGATCAAATCATCTTTTTTGTTGTTATTTGAATATTTGATAAGGTAGATTGCCTAGTATATCTTATGGGATAAAGTAAAATCCCTTTCTTATAGAAGTATTTGATAGGTGTGGATTGAATCCTCCAGTTTTGATATTTGATATTGTGATTTAGAGTGTATGAATCCATGTATTTTATCTCCCTGATGTTTTGGTGACGACGTATATTCCCACCAGTTTATGTAGTCTCAGAAGAAGACTTGGGAGTTATTGTCTTGTTAGTTATAAAATTAGAAGTGTGAAAATATTTTATCATATGTGCTTATAGAATGCTTTCACCTTACTCATAGCCATGTGACAGATAATTTATTGATAAAAAAAGAATAAAAGTAGAATTGATTTCCTCATAAAACAGCTGTGTTAGAATTAGTGCTGAAGATTGTTTGGTCTTTTTTCATTGTCCATATTATGATTTATTTACATATTTATAAGTAAACCAATTGGATTGATTAGCATTAATCATTTATTTTATGACACACAGCATAATGCAGACACAGATATAAAGTACTAATTTAACAGTTATAAAAAATCAATCATTAATGCATAACTTCTATAATTTTGCATTTGTCATTTAAATTTCATATCATCAGCTTCCATAATATTTAATCATAACTGGTATAAGCAAGCAAAGAAGACAAATCATAATTAATTAATAGCATTATTCATATCTGTTTTGCAAAGAAAAAACATAGCTAATTGATAGAATTATTTCCATTTTGCAAAGTATAATTTAATCTTATTTTGTGTTCATTCTTAGGTTCAAACCTCTTATTTTAGTTAATGTGCATTTTAAAGTAAAAATGCCAAGATTTTTGTTTTATTTTATAATGTAATTGAAATATTTAGCCTATGTTGTTTGTTATAAACTTATTAGATTAATTAATAATTTAAGAGTGATAGAAAAGACAAGATGTGGAATATAAAATAAATTATGTAGTTGATTGCCATAAATTTAAGGCTATATTATATCAGTTCCATATGTTTATCAGAAGTGACTGATAACTGAAAATCATTTTTACAATTAAATATAAAGATTTTGTTTTAGTTTATTTTTTAGGATTAAATATATATATAGTGATGCAATTAGTCAATCAAAGTGACTTGATATACAATATGAATCAGATAAGAAGTTAGAAAATTATCTTGTAATTTCTGCTATTATGTAGGTTTTCAACCACTGATGTTAATACATCCAGAAGTTATATCTGTACAAATTGTAAAGAAATTAAATGTTTATTAACTATATATTTTTTGTAATAAATATTTTATTTTTCAAAATTGTATTCAAGCTTCTTCTTTAACATACATTCATGTTTCATATTTCCCCACATGCTCACACATTTATTTTATTCAATATGATATAATTGTATTTTCATTTAATTTAATGATGAACATATTCAGACATGATGATATTGATTTCCTTGATTCAAACACTGTACGAAATGTTAATTAGTTATGAATTCTCTAAAAGTTTATCATTCAATGATTGTTTAGATGATGAATTGAAATCAAAATGTGCCCGATTTCTTTCATTATCTAACTATTATTATTTTGTTAGGGTATTGCTTAGTTTATTCAATTACTGTCATAATATTAAATAATAGTTGTTGAGAGGTAGAGATTTTAGATTAAGCAATGCCATAAATAGTTTCCCTGGGATGTTCAAGTATTAATTTGGATTAAATATTAAATTCAGTTAACTAAATTAGATTAGTGTATACTTAAAATTTAGTAATGATAGGTTTAGTTTAAATTCAGATCCAACTTGTTATACATTAGAATTTTTAAATGTTACATTTTATTTATTAGTTTAATTTTCTAATATGGTAGAGGTTGTTCAATGCATGTGGATGATGGGAGGAGGTGAAATATATACTATAATTAGTTAAATTTAGATGGTAGAATTTTACCAATTTAATTCTTCTTTAGTATTGAATTTAATAGATATTTTATTTTCTATTAATTATAATATTTTCTCCCACATCTAATGTACATTTTACACCTCATAGACCTCTGTATCCCTCAGCTGAGCTAGACTAAGGTGAAACTTTATTTAAGAGCCTCATTGATAGTTTTAAAATAAGATTAATTTGATAGTTTATTCTATAATCCATAGAATTGGTGCCCCCCGAGTATTTGTGGTTGTTGGTGATCGGTCGTGAGGGGTTACTATATATATATATATAATTAGGATAATACAAAAATATTGTATGCAGAGAAAAATGTACAAAGATGTAAATTTTAAAAAGTGCTCTTATCAATAATTTATTAAGTCATTCTAGTGAAATAATACATAATGTATGTAAGCCACTAATTTATTTTGTTCTTTAAAAATGGGGAAGAACGTACTAAGAACTTCATAGACAAAAATAAAATTGTTATTGACTGTTGCATTTTTGTGAATAAATGAGTTGGATAGAGCATCATCTTAAAAACCAATTGTCAGCAATTAAAAACATATAGATTCAATTCCCCTGCTAATACTATCACTGGTCAGTCCAGAAACACTTAAAAAAGAGTTGAGAATAATACTACTCAAAACATTGTATAGATACTAGCCTCTAAAGTATTAGTAACAGTTGAATTCAATTTGTAAATTAAAATAAAGTTTAAGATGTAAGTGAAAACCTGTTTTATTGTTTTTATTCATCTTTACAAGAAATTTTAAATCAGTTTACATTCAAGAATAATTGAAATTACCTATAATTCAGTTTTATGTAAATGGCTTCCATTAGAAATAGGCAAAAGTTAGGTTAAGTAATTCTTAGAATCACTAAAGTAACATAAATCTATGGAAAATACTTTTAAATGAAACTAAATTATTCTAAAAGAATATAGACACTAGAAATCCTAATCTTATTGATAGAATAAAAAGAGTATGCATTTGGACAACAAATCTCATTGAAAATATTGAAAATAAAAATGCTAACAAAGATAGTGTTAAGAACTTCATCCTTGCATCAGATATTAATTATGTTAAACAAGTTTCTAGGCTGAAAACCAGTCAGAGAAGACAGAAAACAGCATAAGGAACAAATACAAAAATTAATCATAGAACTAGAAATAATAAATCCCTGTGTTTAATTGTTCATAGGAATAAAATTTATGATATCGTCTGTCAAACTGGAACTTGCCGAATATGGCAAATCAGTCCTGAGCGAATAAATTATTTTGAATTTTAATTCAATCTCAATTTTAAAATTAAACATTATATATTAGAACTTAAGCTATCTTCCTGCATAGAAATCAAATTTCTTCAATGATCACAACTGAAGGTATTAGCCCACTTCCGGTGTGATTTGGGGAGCACAAAAAATGAAAAAATATTCAAATCAACACAGAATTACAAAAAAAATGATTCCTGAGCTAGAAAACAATGATTTAAATGAAAAATTAGTCCAAATGATGTTTTAGACATAAAATGAGACATTGAAGTCTCAAATGATTCATCCTCTTTTAATTCAACAATTATTGAGATTATTCCAAAGTTTAACAATGAACTTTCATATTATACAACTGAATCTTTGATTACTAAACAACACCCAGAATTCAATCCAAGGAGCAGAATACATTTATTATCAACAAATAAGAATCATAGTATACCCTGAAA
Source organism: Epiperipatus broadwayi (assembly GCA_028023455.1). Taxonomy (NCBI): domain Eukaryota; kingdom Metazoa; phylum Onychophora; class Udeonychophora; order Euonychophora; family Peripatidae; genus Epiperipatus; species Epiperipatus broadwayi. The sequence continues at coordinate 140,416 of JAQFVV010006962.1, read as the reverse complement.
GTCTTTATAGTTGGGTGGGTTGAACAGATATTGTGAACATTTGCAGACACAGGAGGTTGGTAATGATTACAAACAGACTTTCAGCTCTACTGACTTCAGTCTGCCATGTGATATGGACAATTGGAGTGTACTCATGGGGTCCAAGTAAATTTGGCTTGATTCCATATTACACTGAATCCACTATAGCATTAGTGGTCATAGGTTTACACTCCTTCTCCTCATGTGTGTTGAGGGTGGTCACGAGGGGCATGGTTCATTTGTGGGGGTGGTTGGTCAACACTGCCAAGCCCCTGGATACCTGCCAGGTAAGTGAAGGTCACAGCTCTCCATTGAACTTTGCCCTGAGAGGCTGCTGCACTGTTTTGATGGATTGTTTATTAGGACTGTACTGATTTGAGTTCATTATTATTTTTGTTATCTTAGTTAACTTTAAAATTAGAGCATTTGTAAGGTGGTTGGTCAGCTTTCGGCCACTGACATATTTTGTAGCATTGATGTAATTTTTGCTGCAATAATTTTGTGGGATGGGTCTTCACTCCCCTTTTTTTCAGGGGTAGTGGCAGTCATTATGGGCCTGGTTTATTAGTTCAGGCTGTTTGTAATTTATTGCCACTACCTGGAAAACCTAGGGGAGGTACCTGGTCAAATTCACAGCATCCTTTTTTTTCTGGTCAGCTGCTATGCTCTTGATAGGTTAGTTTTGGGCAGTGCAGATCTGTGCTCATTACTTGTTAGTTTTTCCCTAGTTGGCTTTCCAATTTTGGGCAGGTAAACCAAATGTGGTCCCTGCACATTTGGACTGTTAATTGGGAGAAAGAGGTACCTAAAATGGTCTTGACATGGCTCGGCTGTGGGTCAAGAGTTTATTATCCATGTACAGATACACATTAATCAAAATCATAATATCCCTTTTTGTGAATATAATTGTTATTGAGCATATGCACTTTATATAAACCTGGTCAATAATTGTTTTACCACATAACATGGAACACTTTGTAATTTTCAATGGGTAAGTGCACCCGAAAATTTTTGTAATCTTTTAACTAATAAAGATTACTTTTGAGAAAAAAGTTTAAAAATAATTTTGTAAAGACATTCAATATTTAATGTTATATGATAAAAAAAATGCAAATTATATGTGCAACAATATAAATATTAATATTGATACTACTCCTTGTCCATCCTTCTTACCTTTCTCTACCGATACTATTATTAAAACATTCAAGCAATGGTAAAAGTAAATATTTAGACTTTTTGATCATGATAAACTTAAATGCACATCATATAAACCATTTTCTGGTCACCTATAGGAGCTTCTTACACATAGACCAGGACTTCTCTTTATGTCATAGTGATGATGTGAACATATTACATGTTTTCTGTTACCATATAGGGACATTATAGTCTACTTCTATATAATCCAGAGGTCCACTTTCAATACTCTGATTAAAAGTATTGGCAATAGTGTGTTTCCGTCTATTAGGATTTCCACCTATTTATTCTTTGCATATTGGTCAATTAGATGTACCCTTATCTTTAAGCCTGCCATTAATAATCCCTATCATTTATTCATATAAATCCATCAGACTATCCATGATAGAGAAAATAATTAACTCTTTTATTTATTTTTAAGACTACATGGGATTTTCTTTCCATTGCAAAATTTTGTTTATGATGCTTGTAATGTATGTTTAGTTGTTCCTGACTGCAAGACTAGTTATGTGAACCACATGTCAACTTTAATGTTGACTGTATTGCTTTCACCAATGTACAAATGTAAACAAATTATATAATCAATAAAGTTCTTATGAGAAAATAAACAATAGAAATATTTCAATAATTGTCCCAATTCTCAAATTTAATTCAGCTTCAATAATACCACTATCTTAAATACATCACTTTTTTTTTAAAAAAAAGGTATATTATTGAAATAATTTAATATGTACAAAAATTGTTTTGTTCACCTTAAATTAGTTAAATAATAAAGAAGTTTCCAAAAATGCATGTTGTAATTTATTTATTAAAAATAACAGGAAAGTAAATATTTATCATCAATTGTGAAAAAATCATGCATATTAAATAATTTATTATTCTAATTTATTAATATTTTAAATAATAACTTTAATAATTCACAACTTAGTAACTAACATATTATTTAAATTGCTATTATTTTTCATTATGTCTGAACTAATAACAATTCAGATATAGAATATCATTAGTCTGAAATCTATAAATTCAAAACTTCTATTTTCTGAACATCTATGAATACCTCTGAAAGGTATTGACTTTAAACTGTCTATTTTATATAAAACAAATTATGTGTAATTTTATGATAAAAAATCTTTTTCAGGATAAATGAAAATCAAAAAAATATTGTTACATTATAGTTCTAATACTAGGGCTCTATTATAACAGCCACAATGAAGAATTAAAAACATGTGCTTATCAGAATTATAGTATACTTGTCATACCTTTTAATGAAAACAAAAATTATTTGCATAAATTACGAAAAATTTTATTTATTTACAAATATGTATGATATTGAAACACAAAAAAGTGAAAATCTATACTTATTTATTTTTAAAACAAGTTAAAGGAGAGAAATTACAATTTCAAAGCTCAGTTATGAAGATCACCCCAATACATCAAACATATGTATTCAAAATATTATTCTTTAAAAAATTAATTCTTAAAAAGTCATATCAATATATCCATTCATCATTATTAACAGTAATAATGATCAGCTACTCAAAATGTATGGCCATTCCAACTCTAAAAAGAAAAAAAATAGTAAGATTAGCAAGAGAAAAAAAAAGTAAAAGTGATTTTAGGTGCCTATGCAAGCCTATCTATGAAATGCACATATAAAACAGTTTTATAAGCAGAAAACTTTTCATTCTAAAATATCAATACTATGTCCAATTTTAGCTCTCCAATATATTTTATCCTCCACCATATGTGGAATCATTTGTCATTGCATTTTGTTTTGAATGTGTGTGAGATAATCTTCATATTGTAGATATAATCTACCTTTCCTATAAAACCCATGTATATGTTAACCATAAAACACCCTTTTATAAAATATAATTATTTTTTTACATGTCCAGTCATAAAAAGATGTGATTTTGTAATAGATGACTCAATTGTATCACATTGTGAAAGCTGAAGAACATATTGATTGCCTTTATAATATTGCCATGTTATTTTTTAATATTTTACAGAACATCATTAAGTAAACAGTTTCAATGCATTTATATTAAGCCAATAGGGCATTCCAGGTTTACATTCATAAATTAAATTGAATAATATAACAGCTTTATATGCAAGTAACTTAATTGAAATAGTAATTTCTGTATGATGGAATACCTTTTTTTTTAACTTGTTAAAAGCAGCAATAGCACTTAAATCTTTGTTATGGTTCTCAATATGTAAATTCACCTTTTACCTATAAGACTACCAAGATATTTAAACTGATTTATATTTTCAAGTTGGTAACATTTCATACTGAAAATTTCTGAAGATTTCACTTTTGTCATTGACTGATCAAAACTTTTTTTTTACATTAAGTAAAGGAAATTTGAAGAGTCTTTTAAGTTTCTACTATCATTTGCTCTATCCAATATAATTACTTCACATGACCACGTATATGAGAAAAAGATAAATTATCCCCAATGTACGTATTTCATTCTGAACCAGTAGTCATTAGTTGGTCCACATCATTATATCCCATACATACATATAACAAGTGGTCATTTATGTACAGGCTTCAATCTTTTTCATTCTCCAAATATTCAGCCATCCATATCACTAAAAATCTGATGAGGGATGCTCAAAACCTGTGACGATGCCAATATTATTATCATATCCATGTTGACTTTAATTCAATCTGACTCTTCATATGTAGCTCATTAATATGTCCATTTAAATAGACAGAGGAGAGTGGGAAGATTACATTCTGAATATGTAATCTTGACATACAAGTAAACTGTATTATCTAACCTAGATGTAATTAAAATGAATTTGAACCCATTCTTTACATTAATTAATAAATTGAGATCTTATAATTTGCATTTAAAACATTAAGAACATTCTTTAAATCATCTTTTGAACTAGCAAAAATTGCATAAATCTTTAGCATACTGTACCAGAATATACAAATATAAATAAAGTTCTTGCTTTTATTTTTAACTTATTTAAAGTAAAAATTTCACCATCATACCTGCAATGTATCTTGATCCTTGTCTGATTAAGCTTTTTATAAACACTTTCAAAGACCAAAAATTTGAAAACAAAATTGGAACAAGTACATATTCTAGTTTGCCACCAGTTTTCATTTCAAATGCCTGATTTTCCATCTGCAGAAATAACTCATTCTCTTATTCCACAAGTTATTAGTTGTTTAAAACAAATAATTTTTAGTAGACAACCAACTAATTTCAAACAATGTTATAAATATGTTCTATTAATTGAATAATAAGCATTGACCACATCAAAGCAATATATAAATCATTCCTTTGTTTTGAATACTTTTCTTACATTTGCCTGTATTTAAACATCATGTTTATAATCAATTTTGATTCCCTAAAACCAAATTGAGTTTATGGAAATTTCATATCTAACATGAATGAATCTACTGAACAAGATTATAGAAAGTATTTTTTTGTAATGGATAATAGTGATGTTCAATGATAATTTCCACAAAATAGCTATTTCCCTCTGATTTAAAAATCGATACAATTCAAGCATTCTTAAGATCAGACATAAACATTATTTTTTCCAGATATTAATAAAAAGCCAATGTTTTGAAAATAATATATCAGCAACATTTTAAAGCATCTCCATGTACTTTATCCGAACCTGCAGCCTAACAATTTGTAAGATTGTGAAAAGCTGCTTTAACTTCATTAAACTAAATATCTTTGCACAAATCTAAATGGATATATCATTAAAAGTCATCATTGCAATTTTTGTATTATTATTTAAAAGATGTTTAAAAATACTCATTTCACCTGTTCAAAATATCATTCTGATTATATAGTAGAGGGTATTGTAGTATTTAATAGAATTATAATATAATTGTTTGTTTTCATATGTTACTTTCAATACATCAAAAATATCTAGAATGATCAAAATCAATGGATCTCTCCATTTTTTTTGCAATTTTAATTCACAAGTAATTTTTAAGAATTCTGATCAATTGTTAAATTTCGGCTTTCAAATTTTTATATTTATTATGTAGTTTCATATTTGAACAGCTATTTTACTAAGTATAGATTACTCCATTTTTTAAACAAAAATGAAAACTCAAATAATATAATCATTGTCAATAAAACAGTCAGGATTCATTTTTTTAGTGAACACAAAAAAAATAGATTTACATGTATGTCTAACATTCTCCTTTAATAATATCACAATTCTGAAGATTTAATTTAGCATTTTACTGTTTATTTGCTATTGAAATTTAGCATATATTTTTGAAAGAATAAACAATGTCTTTTTTGTGTGTGTGATTCTTATTAGAATAAAACTTATCTTATAATGCAGTGATCATTTTAATCTTAAAGTGTAATAATCTGTGATCTGTCCAACCATATGAGCCTATGAAAGCTCATGCAATGTGAATTTCTCTTGCATTCTGAGTCCTAACAATAATGTAATCTATTGATTGCCATTTTTTTGATCATTGATATAAGAATGTCCCTTTGTAGCAATTTTTCTGTCTAAATAAATTGTTTGAGACAGTGAATTCATCCATAATATGTGCATAAATTTAATTATAATAAACTATTATAATTTCCAGTTCCAAAACCATTACTTCAACAACTTTTGGTCAAAGTTTTACTTGTATCAACTTGTGCATAACTGTCTCTGGGAAGAAAAAATCAATATTTTAATAATACTGTTGTAATAGTGCTATCCAACAAAGAATAAAAGCTTTCTTTTTCTGAATCTAAATTTGTGGCATAGAAACCAATAAAGAGCTCTACCATTATGCAAAGCAAATGTAAACTCTTTATTCATTTATTAATACAATAACAAAGTTCAGTAGTAGATGTTACTAAATTAGATTTTACAGAAAATCCAATAACTGATTGACCTGCCTTTTCAAAAAATATGTATCCATCAAACTACTTCAGGAATATGAGTTTCTCTAAAAATACCCACATCAATTTTAAATTGTCACCATTTATTCTCTATTCTAATCTTGAATATTTTGTATCATGAAAAAATTTGCACATTGCATATATATATATATATATATATATATATATATATATATATATATAAGACATATTTTGTGGGTTCATCCATGTTAAAATATTTTACAAATTGATATACTGACATTTCGACTTGGTAACACTAGTCATCCACAGAGTGATAAAAAATAGAAAAATGGTTGTAGAGGCGCTACAATCACTGATTTGAAAAAAAACATTAAAGTTCCACCAATAGCAAAAATGTTAAATTAAGAATGTTTTTTAAAAAAGTCCAAATAGGAGGAAGTTTGCTTGTATCATCTCACTTATTGATGCAATCTGGCCTTTTAAGTATCTCAATGGGTTCTCTAATTTTGCACTGGTATAGATTATCACATATGGATATGATCCTGGTACTAGAAAAAATAATTTTATGACCTGAATCCATAGTATGAAGTGAGAGTGCTGATGATGAAGAGTGTTGTTTAACTGCATGACCATGCTAATCTCTCCTAACACTGATGTGACAATTACTCATACCTATGTAAGAAGCCTTACAATTTTCACATGAAATATGATAAACACCATGAAATTCAAGAGGATTGAATCCTTAGGCTTGGTTATTATATTGCTGATTTTTTGATGAGTAGAAAACACTGTATTTATATTATAGCATTTTAATATACATGCAATACTGTCTGTAGTTCTTTTTACATATGGAACACAAATCCTAATAGCTGATTAGATGATATTTTCTTACATTTAAATAATATACATCCTCATATTAGATTTACAATGGAGACCGAGTCAGATGGAAAACTCACTTTTCTTGATATTTTAGTCACCAGAGCCCCAAATAGTTTATCATTTTCAATTTACAGAATGAATGCACACATGGACAATTATTTACATTTCCATTCTCATCATCACCCAACTCAGATCGTTTCTGTAGCCAAAACACTTTTAAATAGAGCATTTAACCTTTCAGATAAGTCACATCTGAAAGATAAAATAGATCATATTAATAGTATTTTATTAACAAATAGCTATAATTATAAATTTATTAAAAAAGCCTTATTTCAAACCCAAAATGGACAAAATAGGAAGCAAAAAGATGATAAATCAGCTATTAGGATTTGTGTTCCATATGTAAAAGGAACTACCAACCGTATTGGATAAATATTAAAATGCTATAATATAAATCCAGCATTTTCTACTTATCAAAAGATCAGCAATATAATAACCTGCCTAAGGATTCAATCCCTCTTGAATCTCATGGTGTTTATCAAATCTCATGTGAAAGTTGTAAGGCTTATTACACATTTATGAGTAAACCTCACATCAGTGTTGGAAGAGATGAGCATGCTAATGCAGTTAAACAACACTCATCATCATCTGCACTCTCACTCCATACTATGGGTTCAGGTCATAAACTTATTTTTTCTAGTACCAGAATCATATCCAGATGTGATAATCTATACCAGTGCAAAATTAGAGAAGCCCTTGAGATAATTAAAAGGCCAGATTGTATCAATAAGCGAGATGATACAAGCAAACTTCCTCCTATTTGGGAAGATTTAAAAAAAAAAAAACATTCTTAATTTAACATTTTTGCTATTAGTGGAACTTTAACGTTTTGTTTTTTTTTCAAATCAGTGATTGTAGCACCTCTAAAACTGTACTTCTACCTTTTATCACTATGTGGATAACTTCTGTTATGAAGTCGAAACGTCAGTATATCAATTTTTAAAATATTTTAATGCGGATGAACCCACAAAATATAATTTCTTTCTTCAATTTTTGAAGGCTTTAGCTAAGAAATAAAATAAAATAATATTGAAGTCAAAAATATTGGATGTATATATAAAGGATGAATTGTTCCACAATCATACAAATCCATTATCATAGTTATTATAAAGGAGGTGTTTGATGACAAAAGGGGCTCATAATGACTAAGTTCTACAATAACTTATGTGTCTTGAGGAAAAAAATAGGAAAACAGAGAATACTGTTTCTAACAAAAACAATTTCTGAAAATTTATGAACCAATATTATATCCTATAAGGTTGCAGGAGATCTTAGTGTGGTATTTGACATTCACAGTGAGCTATAATATCTAAAGGTCATTCTGATTTTCATCATCTAAAGAATCTATCAATAGCCTAAACACAATGTAGTAAATATAAAAACAAAAAGTTTTCATTTTTTATATTGACTTTATACACAAAATGTCAATGGAAAAAAAAAAAAACATAAATATCTATGTTATATCATAATTTTGTAAAATAGTACATAAAATATGTATACGCTTTTTCATAATTTTTCAAAACAGTTTTAAAGCAAAATTTAGTTATTTCTTTTTTTTAATTTTACTTTTTGCTACATTTACCAAAAAATTAAACTAATACATTAGTTTTAATTTTACTTTTTAGAAAATATTATTGAAAACCATATTCACAAATGAATTATATTCAATTTTATTCAGTTGCTACAATTTAAGTTTATTTTTTATATAAATAATATTTTTAACAATGACTAGAGAAACGTCATTTTAGCCTTTTATTTTTTACTAGTTATTTTTAGGTGTTAGAATTTGGGAACAACAAACAAAACTGCACAATTTTGATTTTAATATCAAGTTTTTTTTTTTCTCACAAATTCACTGTGAAATTTTTTTTAAGATAATAAATATGAATTAATACGTTTCAGTTTAATTAATTTTTACTTAACTGTTTATGTAATATTCATTAATATAAGCTACATTACAATTACTTTAGCAAATTATGTGCACATTAATTCATTTTCTTTTCTTTCATTATGTGAGTTTGAGTGACGTGTTTGAATTACATTTTTTTTTTTTTTTAGATATGTAAAACTTCAACAAAAAACATTTCAAAATATAGTTACTTATCTATCTACAATTTTCTAATCATTTTTCCTCTACATTACATCAGTTTGTTTATTTAGCAGACATCTACTATGTAATGTCCATTTTATCTATTTCCTGATATTTTTCTTCTAATATTTTTTTTTTTCTTAAGCCAATATGCAATAGTAAATGTTGGTTAAATATAATTATAAAAACCAACTTTTTAATAATATTAACTAGATAAAAGGCAAACTTTATAAATGAACATTAGTGAGTAACTGGACAGAGTATGTGATTGGAGCATTTCTTTTGTAGTGCCCATTTATTTACGCATACTGATATTACTTAGTTATGAACTATCAAAAATACTGAAATAATATGATTAGAAAATTTAGTGTTATTAAGGTTAAATATATTCTTTCTTTTTTTTTTTTATCACACTCTATAAATATTTAAAAATCTCTTAAACTGATTAAATTGTCAATATTACAAGTCATTAATTTTAATTTCACTAATTAATTAGTTTTATTATCATAAATTATTAATTTAGCTTAATAGAAACTTTTAATTTTGATATTTTCTTATTTAAATACATAAAATTTGACATAAAAAAAATACATAAAATTTAGAACAAAATAAAACAAAAAGTAAACATTGGATAAAATTTTTGTACCTATTTTTTTTATTTGTCTTAGCATAACTTTATTAAAAATATAATCTCTTATAATTTTTAAAATAAACATTTTAATTTATAATATTAATAATACCACTCATTTATAAAATCTTAGTTTGTTCATAACTTTTATATAAATATCAAGTGTTAAAATCAAATCATAAATGTAGTGGTAATTTATTTAAATTTTCATTTTAGTCATTCCTTAATTTATGTTTTTCATACAAATCCTAGTTAATAATTAATATACTGAGTCTAATTGAAACTAATTTACTTACGTTATATATATATATTATAGGGTATATATTTACTTACGTTATATATATATATATATATATATATATATTATAGGGTATATGAGCACATACATTCACACAATCCACCACTCTCCACTCTATTTCATACAACTGATACAATTGAACATATATTGATTATGTGAACAGATGTATTTAAAACAATACTAATTAATTACCGTATTTTTTAAAAAGATAATTTTAAAGAATGAAATAAAGGTATATAAGACAATTATTGATATTATTTTTCTCTGAATGTAAATAAAATGTAAATAGAATAAACATTTTGTCTTTTATTTTATTATCATGAATAACATTTTTATTAAAAAAATAAAGCTTTATTATTTATTATAACTAAAATAATTTTTTTATCCCATTTAATAATAGAACATAGATCTGATTTTGATTGTCAATATATTTTATTGTGAAATGTTTTACTTTTTGCTTCAAAAAATATTCTATGAATATACTTGAAAGTGAGTTTTATTTTATTCATGATGTTGTTAATTTATATGTTATTTTTTATCACACGTTGCATTTTAATAAAATATCTTCTGAATATTAAAACAAGCAAAACTCACTATACATATTGCCACAGACAGCATTGGATGAGTAGGCCCTAGATGGGGATTTTATGCATAAGCCTTCTAACATCTATTGATTACCCTAACTTGCTGTGTGTGGCAATATGTATAGTGAGTTTTGCCTGTTTTAATAACAATTATAAGCAAGCATAAGAAATGGTGATCATGTGATGTTTATTGGCTTCTGAATATTGTTTATTTATGATTCTATATTGAAACTAACCAAAAAATACATTACAAATAAACTCAAAATCAAGTAAAAAAAGTATGTCCAGAAGTTAACTATAGAAAAATAAGTTATATGCATTGCAAATCTGTAAGAATAATATTATTTTAAAGCAAAAAAAAAAAAAAAAAACATAAAGTCAGCAATAAGTAAAAACAATCATGTTAATTAAAAAAAGACATTACAAAATGTGAATAAATATTTAAATGTATACATTTTTTGTATAATTGGTCAGTGTAGAAGATTGAAAAAAAAAAGATTTAATAGTCATTTATTTTAAAGTGTTCTGATAATGTGATAAAAAATATGTTTTTTTTTTTTTTTTTTTTTTTTAGAATTAAGGATATAAGTATGAAGATTCTTAATTAAGATATAATAGGATCTATAATATAATGGAACATGGTTTGATTGAATATGTGTGTAATGAGTTCTAAAAATTTCTTTATTAAACTATGAGACTTTGTTGTATTTTAATTTAAATTTTTCTTTTATTATAATAAAATAATGATGTAAAAATGATGTTGTCTAAGATATGTAAAATAAAAGAGGAAATTCTATTTACCAATTAAAACAATCAATAATCATAATTTCAGCTAATTAATAAGATAAATATGAATTGAAATAATAAAAAAAATGATTCATATTTTATTTAAAACGATTAAGCAAAATAATTACAAAAATAATAAATCCATGCATTTTAACAGTTTTGATTGCTGAAAAAAATTTTAACTTGCAAAGTCTGCTATAAAGATTATGAAATAAATGTTAAACATAAAAACTTTCCTAAATACAACTGGATACTCATATGGAAAAACAAAATTAATAAACAAGGTAGAATTCACCATTACTTTAATTACATTCAACAGTTATTAATCCTTATGTATGTTTCCCATGAATAAAATATGTTTTTTTTATAAACTACCTGTTCACTTATAAACACCTGCATAGGTCCCAACCATTACATTTTTACACACATATTCTCGAAGTTATAGCCTTAATAAATATTACTTATGTAAACAATGTGCATTTAATACATTTATAATTAAATACATACTGAAAATGTAATTGCACATAAGCATATAAAATATATTATTTAAACTTTATATTATCTCACCTGCCAATAAATATCTTCAAAAGCTGTAAAGAAAAAAGATTATATATATATATATATATATATATATAATCTTTTTTCTTTACATATATATATATATATTACAATATATATATATATATATTGTAATCATATGTCTGTTCAAGCTTTATTACCTCAGGAGTAACAATTTCCCAATGAGCATGTTGCAGGAAGAAACTATCGATTGGCATTCTCCAATGCAGATGTTATCTCCCCTACAGCAATATTTCCTGCTCATCAGAGGATGTAGCACCATAGAGACTGAAAGCATCTAGAAATCTATGTGTTTGTTTCCCAAATGGTGCTACTCGAGTTCCATCTCACTACAACCTGACTTACCTAGGTCTAGTTATGCCAGACATAGCTCAGGAGACATGAAATTCTCATGAACAAGTGCAATAAATGATAAGTGAAGCAACATGAACAACTGAATAACTAAAATTAATTTTAAGCAACAACAGTTTTATTGACAATGATATTGATAAGGCCTTCCAATAAAGTTCATCCTTCATTTCAAATGAAGGCTCCTTTTAATTTATCTTGGGTGAAGAATTCAAAGGGTCTTTTAACAAGAAGATATCCCTTACAGCATTAATATTTTTAACTATTTGTTCCATATCTGTATATCCTTTTTAGGTAGGTAAATAGGTAAGATGAGCAATTCCAGATTTGTGAAGCTTCTATAATTCAGTCAAGTATAAATGTGCATTTATGTGTATAAGTATAATTATTGTATTCATTTATTGTCCATTGTGTCTCCTGGTATACATCCAATAATCGTACAATATCAATTAAGGAATGCAAGTTCTTTAACAATTTACCTCTTTAGTTATTTAGTTAATTCACAAAGAGGAGTGCAATATATGAAGGCAGCAGAGATAATAATGTAGATAACTGATAGCATTCTATTTAATTCAGAGTTTCACTTAATTCTGATCTGTAGTCTTTTAAGTAGTTGTCACATGTAACATGGCTTAAATTAACTTATGTATGAATATATTCTTTACAAACAATAACATTTCTATTATTCCAGTTAATTTTAGGTGAGTCAAAGCATAATAAATATATTTATATTCCTTGTTATCCAATCCAGGTTTGAATCCATAATCTAAGCTCATTTATCCTAGGTTCATGGTTATCCATTTCAGGGTTTGAATCGGTCGATATAAGCACATTTATATCAATTTGTTACTTAGGTAAAATATAAGTATATGTATTTCCATTCCTTTTCTCAGTAAAATATAAAATAATATTTCCAAAAATTTTTTTTTTATAAAAATTTATTCCTTTTCTCAGAATTTTCAAATAATATATAAAAATAAAAAAAAAAAGATTTTCTTCATTTTTCAACTTATTTAAGTATGTGGTTCAATATATGTATATAACCATTAACTTTCATTGACATACTAATTCATATTTAAATGTTTACATTTATTCATAATATAGTATAAATTTACTAAATACATTCATTTTGTATAAATACATTCATTTTGTATATTTTCTAATTTTATCTGGGTTATAAACACATTATTATAATTTAGTTAGTTATAGTTATATGTAATAGCTCAGCATTTTTAATTCTTCCAGGTATACTTATTTCTATAACAGCAATATAAATAGTGATAAGTATTCATTTTTATTTTATTCTAATTCAGATGTATCTGCATATAGGAAGATACTCATTTAGGATTTACATTATTAAAAATGTCTTTTGATTATAGATATTTAAGACATTTACATATTTATAATTTATCACCAATAAAACATATTTTCACATAGCTATAATTATTCATAATTTATTTTAAGAAAAATGTTTTTTTTTTTTTAATAAGCACATATAAGTATTGAATATTTCATGAAATTGTTACTTTCATTTTATCCAGTTTGTCCATTCATTTCAGATTACTACTGGATTCAAAAATGGGTCATTTTATTTAAGCTGAATGGCATTATTTACTTTCTATGATGTTCACTCATGTGAATCTTGGATAATCATGGTTTTGGATGAAGAAATGAAGCTATTACCAATTAGCCTTCCATCATTATGATATTTTTATTAATACTTTCATTTTTTATTATTAGCAGTGTGATTTTTAACTCATTTTAAAATCTAAAATAAAGTCTCCTCTGATCTTCAAACTTAACTATTTGTATCCTGATCTCTGGATTGATTTGTTACACAGCTTTCATTTAAGCCTGAGTGCTTTTCTCTTCTTAAGGATTGGACACTACTTTTAGCAGGACAGATATGGAATCATGAGGATTATGTCATGTTTTTCAATTTGATAACTTTGCCTCAAGCGAATATTATATTTTGTACAACAACATTGTTTCAAAAATTAAGATGTACTATTTTTAATAAGTGCCAGCTTTAAGTAAACAAATAGAGATGTATTTATATTATAATTTAAAATTATAAAATCAATAATGAAGGTTTATCTTTTTTTTCTCAATTATAGAAAATAATGATTTTCTTTTATTTTTAAACTTTTTGATTTATATATTTTTTTTAAAAATAGGATCAACTTTCATATATATCTACCTTTTAGGGGGGGATAGCTCTTAGAATACATATGCATGTGAAACAGAATTTCTGTTTCATTAACCCCCACCAAATTTTGGGATAAAATCGCCTGGAATTATGATTTTATTCCACATAGTATATATGTCATTTCTTATTACTGCACCTCTACTGGTTTTAGATTTGCTGATGAAATGAGTAAGAGGAGCCAGAACAGTGAATACATGAACTTTAGCCTTTAATTCTAGAATAAGCAGTTGTCCAAGCACAAACTACTAGTAAACACTGCCCCAAGATGTGTCATGAGAAAATAACTCATTTTAAGAACTTCCTCTCTTGTACCCATAGTGATTATCCAACTAAGAGTAGAAGCCAGAAAAAAATTGGCACTTAGCCAACTCTGCTCCGCTTCTGAGAGTTTTAGGGGCTTATTCATTTTTATTCATGAGACCAAGACCTATTCATAAGGCCTATATATACACACCACTGGACTACTCTAGGAGCTCATCATCCAGGTTTGTATAGTGCTGAGCATATACTTCAGAGCATCATAACACAATGCATTCAAGCAGCTCTGATCAATCATCCACCTGCATCAACATGGAAAACACAAATTCATGTATCACCACATCCCACTCACAAATTTCTTCTATCAGCTATATTTATTTTACTGTTTTGAATTATAGCTACAATCTGGCTTGGGGGACTAATGATCATGATAAGTTCTTCTATAATGCTTTTCTGTATTAACAGGTGACACACTTCTGGATCATCTTTTTGTTGGCAGTTTCAGATGCTCGACATCACTGTGGTGGCTTGCTTCTTCACTTCCATATTGTATTTACAGATTCTTGTTACTGTTTGATCCTCTAATTACATTGGTCTGTTTGATCTTCTAATTACATTGGTCCAGTATGGACCATGAACACCATCTGTGAATTTTCTTTTGTTCCTCTTTCATGGTTGTACTTGATTATTAGAAATAAAGAAAAGTTTATTTTTGAATGGTTCTTCTCCCATAGCAATTGTGTTTTTTTTTTTGTTATATGTAAAAGTTTTTTGTTGCTTAGTTTTTTTTTCACATTTAAAAATCCTGAGTTTTCAGACTCTTTTTGATTTCTTTTCCTACATCAGCAAGTATAATTTTAATAACTGTCTTTGTAATTTTTTGTACTCAATTTCTGATTGGAGTTGATTGAGTTTTTGTTTATGGTTTCTATATATGGCTGAGGACTATTATACTTTTCTTTCAGATTTAGTGTTTCTCTTTCTACCTCTGTTACTATTTAAGAGCATATATCAGACAATTTTTCTGAAATGTTTTCTTCCATATTGGACAGTTCCTTAGTTATATGAGAATTAAGTTTTTGATTATGTTCATTTTCATGTTTTTTTCTTTTCTTGAAGATCAGAAGATTTTAATTTTGCTTTATTAGATTCATTTTCATCCATTTTGATTATTAGTGTCAATTGGGTTGGAATAGTTTCAGGACATTCTTCAGTTGTCTTATTTTTTACATTTTTCTTCCTCATCCAATTTTTTTAGACTGCAGTTATTTATTTTATATTATTGCAAAAAGTTACATTTTATGTAAACTGATTTATAGTTTCTGTGATCTGTTCTCCAATTTTTTGGAATGATGCTAAATTTTTTTTTATAGTCTTCTCTTTGTTTATCTCTTTGTCTATACTTTTTTTCTCTTTGTTTATCTCTTTGTCTACACTCTTCTTCTCTTCATTTATATCTTTGTCTACACTCTTCTTCTCTTTGTTTATCTCTTTGTCTATGTTCTACGTCTCTTTGTCTATGCTCTTCTTCTCTTTGTTTATCTCTTTGTCGACACTCTTCTTCCCTTTATTTACAGTTTTCTTATTTTTTTATCACTTTGTCTACACTCTTCTTTTCTTTGTTTATCTTTTTGTTTATGCTCCTTTTCTTTTTGTTTACAATTTTATTCTCTTTGTTCTTTCACCATTTCTAATAGCTGCCTTAACATGGCTATATTTTCTGTTTCCTGAGATTGCTTTTGATCATCTGCTTTGACTTCTTGTTTATATTCTGCATCAGTAAGACTCTCTATACTTTCTGTATTCTCAATGTTTTTTTGTTTTTGATCTGGTTATCATCAATATTTTTTATTATATATGTATTTTTTATTTCGATTTTGATAAGCTTCTCTCTCCATCCACACCATGATTTAACTCCAAGACTTTGTTACGATTATTCATCATTTATGCCATTCAATTTATTTACTCTTTTCCAATTTTATTTTTCAGCCTTTTTGAAGAAATCACATCATTTCATCACATGAACTGTTCACACATCATAGAATCGTGATTAGCTTATGCCTTTTCCATTTTTTTTCTTTTTTTATTTATTACTCATTTCTAGCTGTTTTATGCCTATAGATAGGGTAGCTAGATCAGGCCTGACAGTAGATCACCAAATGTAACTGAACACCCATCAACCCTTTATTACCTCAGTTGTAACAAATTCCTGATGAGGATATTGCAGGAAGAAACTATCGATTGGCATTCCTCAATGCAGATGTTAACCCCCTACAACACTATTTTGTGCTTACCAGAAGATGTAGAACCATAGAGACTGGAAGGATCTAAAAATTTTTGTGTTTGGTTTGCCAAATGGCACCACTAGAGTTCCATCTCATTACAAACTGACTTACCTAGGTCTAATTATGCCAGACATAGCCCAGGAGACATAAAATCCTTGTGAACAAGTGCAATGAATGGTAAGTGATGCAGCAAGAACAACTGGGTAAGTAAAATTAATTTTAAGTAACAACAGTTTTATTAACAATGATATTGATAAGTCCTTCCAATAAAGTTCATCCTTCATTTTAAATGCAGGCTCCTTTTAATTTATCTTGGGTGAAGAATTCAAAGAGTCCTTTATCAAGTAAATGTCTACCATTACTGCATGAAAATATTTTATAGATTGTAACATTTCTGTAAATCTTTTTAGGTAGGTAAATAGGTAAGATGAGAAATTCCAGATTTGTGAAGCTTCTATAATTCAGTCAAAAATAAATGTGCATTTATGCACATAAGTTTAATTATTTTATTCATTTACAGTCCACTGTATCTTTGATATACATCCACTAATAGTACAATATGAATTAAAGAATGCAAATTCTTTAACAATTTACATCTTTAATTATTTAGTTAATTCACACAGAGGAGTTCAATATATTAAGACAACAGTGATAATAATGAAGATAAATGATAGCATTCTATTTAATTCAGAGTTTCACTTAATTCTGATCTGTAGTCTTTTTGGTATTTGTTACATGTACTGTGGCTTAAATTAACTCACTTATGAAGATATTCTTTACAGACAAGAGTATTTCTATTATTCCAGTTAATTTTAGGTGAGTCAAAACATAATAAATTTATTTCTATTTATTGTTACCCAGATCCAGTTGTGTATCCGTAATATAAGCACATTTATCCTAGGTTCATTGCTTATCCATTTCAGGGTTTGAATCAGTCAATATAAGCACATTTATATCCATTGGTTATACAGATAAAATATAAGTGTACATATTTCCATCTTTCCAGATATCAATTCATCATGCAAATGCATTTATTGGTATTTAAAATTTCATAAGATATATATAACTCTATGAATATCATTGTAC
>JAQFVV010006962.1:62714-121762 GCA_028023455.1 Epiperipatus broadwayi | reverse complement strand
TAATGCTATATCGGGGCAAGACAAGCAAATACACTAATTGCACTAAATTTATGTTCCGGGGTATATTTAGATCAACGTCTGAAATCAATGGATAACACAGAATAATCCATAATAATTTTCACCTTTGCCAAAGAAACATTCAACAATTAATTGGTAGTCTAGTATCTTGAACTAAATTAAGTGAATGCGTTAATAAAGAATAATTGGGAATAAGTTCCGCAATTAACATAGTATAAATTTGTTTCAAACTTTAAATAAGTAATATCCTGTAAAGCACTTCTCTTTAATTACTTCTGATAATTTTAACTAGATATTTTACCTATTAAGTATCTAAATTTTTCTACTTTTACGCATTTAACATATAAATTTATACCCCTAATTGCATATCATAAGTAAACACATTTTATAAAAAAAAATTTTTTTTCATGTCGAATATAAATTTAACCTAGAATAAGTATATGAAAACATACCTTTATGATTACAAGGTCATTTAAATATTACTTGATTATACAGCCTTTAACCTGATGATATAAAAAAAATACACATAATTTTACAAATTAGTAAAAAAAAAATCATTACTTAACAAGTGCTTATTATCTCACTATAAAAATGTTTTTCCGTTGGCAATTTATCTAGATGAAGAACTTGATCCATTCGTAGTTCACGAAGCAATTTTAAAACAAGAAAACACATTTTATTATTTCATTTATATAAAAGTTGCCTCCATTCTGGTGCAATTAATAAATTAGGCAAAAAAAACATAGCAGCGTTGGATGTTAATTCTTCTTTGAATTAACTGCTATAATTTTGGGATCCAAGAAAACAATACATATTTTAACATGACAAATATTTGATGATTGACGATCACATATACAATTCTTTTATTTTTACTATTGGCGATATGTATCATTTTTAGCTAGCTGGCTTAGGAATAAAACTAATGCGCGAATTTTCCAAAATATTATTATTATAAGGACTGCAGCTGACTTACGTGGATATGAAGTTTTAACGACTCCAATTGATGTATAATATAACATATTATTTTATAGTTATAATTAAATCATTAATGTTTGTAGTTTTTATTCCTACTCTAGGAATTGTAATTTGTCTTTAATAAGGAAATCTCCGTAAAATGCACACATACAAATTTTCTGATATTTGCCTTGAGAAAATTTATATTTTCTTTTTAAAAAAAATATACAGGTGCATAAGTAAATATCCTTGATCATTAATATTATTTTTTAGATAATTTTCAGTGAATAAAACATATTTTAACATGGCGAACTTACATTATTTTCAAAGCAGACAATGTCCTTTAGAAAGAGCGCAAAATTTTCTAGTTAACTTTCCTTGGCTTTTCTAATATGTCTTTTTAATTATAATTTTTCTTTTATACCACGAAAAGATTATTAAATAAGGTAAAGTTAACAAATAATTGTTTATTTCCTGGAAATTACTTATATTGCTTAATTTAAATATAATGATGCTTTCCGTGATTACTGTAGTTAATACGGTCATTTTGAACTTTAGCATACGATAGTATATTTTTGCGTATAAAAAGTTTTAAAATAGGTAGATGGCACCAGAAAACATAGTATCTTATCAAATAGGATTAACAATGCATGATATTATTAAAAATTTACTGGACTTATATTTATTTCTGCAATAAAAAATATAAAAAATTTGTTACCGAATTTCAGTACTGCTTCCTCCTTGTAAAACTAAAGTCAGACTAAACTTTCCTCAAAATTTTTGGCGGTCTTCTTTTAGCGACCTCTTACAGAAAAATAATCATTTAATTATACATAAACAAAGGAAAGGAAAAAAAAAAACCTTATTACAGTTATATATTTCCATATGATTTAAATGAATTACAAAGTAATTTGACAAATAATGAAAAATAATAAATACATTTAATTAACAATGTTTATTAGTGAGGTATAATTCTGTATACATTATTATCTAAAATAATTTAAAAATTACCAGAAGTTATTGTGCGTTATGATAAGATACTCCTCTACTCTCCCTCTACCCATCCAAAATCAATTACTGTTTATAATATATGCTTTTATACTATATTAAATTGCTCTTATTGTTAATATTTTAATTAAATTATTCATCCTCTTCTTCAAAATTACATTAAATTACTAAATTTATTAGCTGTTTGCTTAAAACACGTTAAAGTGAGTAAATAGCATATTTTATTAATCACTTAATATTATTATTATTTTACTTTTTTATTTCCTAGAAAAGGATAGCATTGTTTTCCTGTGGAAATAATGCAAAATAAACCAAGTGTCAATAACACTAGGTTACAATATATATATATATATATATAACTTTATGAATATCATTGTACATTTAACCATGACACATTGTTTTGGTATTCTTGCTTCTCAACTCGTATATATAACATGTTTTAATTCTGTGTTTATATTTCTTTTTTCAGAGTTTTCAAATTATAAATAAAATTAAAAAAAAATATTTTCTTAATCTTTCAACTTATTTAAGTATGTGGTTCATTATACACATGTAACATTAACTTTTATTGATGTACTAATTCATATTTAAATGTTTGAATTTATTCATAATATAGTATAAATTTATTTAAATACATTTATTTTGTATAAATACATTCAATTTTGTATATTTTCTAATTTTATCTGGGTTATAAACATGTTATCATAATTTAGTGAGTTATAGTTATATGTAATAGCTCAGCATTTTTTATTCTTCCAGGTATACTTATTTGTATATCAGCAATATAAATAATGATAAGTATTTGCTTTTATTTTATTCTAATAGAGATGTATCTGCGAATAAAATGTTAATCAAGTATGATTTACACAATTAAAAATTCCTTTTGATTATAGGTATTTAAGACATTTATGTATTTATAATTTATCACCAATAAAATGTATTTTCACATAGCTGTAATTATTCATAATTTATTTTACGGAAGACATTTTTTTTAGAAACACATATAATTATTGAATATTTCATGAAATTGTTATTTTCATTTTATCTAGTTTGTCCTTCACTTCAGATTACTACTGCATTCAAAAAGGGGTCATTTTAATTATGCTGAATGGCATTATTTACTTTCTATGATGTTCATTCAGGAAAATCTTGGAGAATCATGGCTATGGCTGAAGAGATGAAGCTATTACCAACAAGCTTTCCATCGTTATGATATTCTTATTGTGCCAGGCATTATCGAATGGCCTTGCACAAAGTCTGTATTAAGCACAACAAATATAAAAATGTGCTAGATTATTAATGGAGGTTCGGTCTGAGCAGTAGAATACCCACACATACAAATTTAAATATTATACACGTATAATAAACTCACACATTTTTTTATTTTTGTTTTTTCCTTTTGTATATTTTTTATGATATGTCATTATATGTATTTTTTTTTATTTTCCAACATACTTGTATATTTTTTTTAATTACTTTTCTAAAGATTGTAATTTTATTCCATAAGCAAGTAATGTTAATTGCTGTTGCAAAAATCTGATCAAAAGCAAAAGGTTTGATAATGCTTTAATTAAACTGTTATCTCTTTAAAAAAAATTCTTTTGAATTGATTTTGTAAGCAAGTGGTCTGGGTTATTCAAGATGGATGTCAAACTTAAAATGTAGAATTCAATCGGAAAAAATATAAAGGAATGTTTGAAATCTAAGTGATAAGCTAAATTAAAAGGATTGGCTGATTCATTCTTCTCAGAGGGATATCTGAATTGGTTCTTATTAGTGGGATTGATAGTGCTGTGGGATTCATTCTTTCTTTGGCAGCTATTCTTGGCAAGTCATTCTTTATTGTGGCTCCAGAATTATCCAAGCAACCAGCTACTTAGAGATTCATTTACAAATAGGACTATTAGTGACATTCTTAATAACAAATGCATTATACAGTTCTTTTAAGAACTTTTGTCTTTGTGGATTCGAGTAACCATTGGAGACAGCTTATGAAAATTTATTAATAATCCTAATTATTATTAGATATATAAAAAAAGAAGATATAAAGCAATATACTAGAGATTCCAGCAAAATGACCATGGGGTAGACAACTAGTCGGTGCACCACCCTTTCTCTGTCCTAAGCCACCAAGATGTGACCACGCCAATTCCAGCCGCCCATGATGATGACAAATACCACCTTACTAAAGGGATGAAATCTTCACCACACAGCCAGTTAACTTGAACCCCACTCAAGAGCCCAGAGGAGAAGAATGAAGACACAGATATAAGTTTATTTTAAGATATTTATTAATATTGAAATAATTAACTTTGATATTTCAGATTAAATATATTATTTTTTGTTATTATTATTAATCATTTAAAAAAGAGAGAGAGTCTCTCGCATATGTATATGAATTTATGGTTATTATGGGCATAAATGATAAAGCTTTTACTTAAATCTTTTGAGTCAATTTTTCTATTTTAAATTCTAGTATTTTCAACAAAAATTGCAATGAGATTTTTTTTTTGTGGCTATTCATTTTCCTCTTGTTGTTACTCCTGGAATTCATCATATATGGATATACATGTATGTATATGCGCACATACGCTTATAATATTCGGTAAATACAATATCTCATGCTGAATATCTAAAAATGTATTTAACTGTATATCCTTTTTAAGTTATTTTTTTTTGTTACTGCTGCACCTTATGATGAGTGCAAGAAAGGATTGATCTATTATAGATTCCCTGTAAGCAAGTAATCTAATAACTTTATATTTAAAGTAATAGTAAGTGTATAATTGTGATGCGCATATATACATGTACAGGAATTTATCTATAGTGAGAGGGAAATAGATACAGTACCTTATGGTGAGTACAATATAGTATCTGACCCAATGAAACCTTGTTGACTTGTTGAAAAGTACGAAATTATTGAAATATCTCGTAATGCAAATATACGTACGTCTAGTTTTTATTATTATTATTATTATTATTATTATTATTATTATTATTATTATTATTGCTATCAATAAAAGTGTTTTAAATTATTATTATTATTATTATTATTATTATTATTATTATTATTGCTATCAATAAAAGTGTTTTAAAGCACTGAGTAAAAGTGCATGCCTGTATGACCGAAAATCTCATATCTGTATATCAAATCACACAAAGTAAAATTTATTTCTATTGGGTAAAAGGAGCTCAGACAACTTCCATTACTTATAAACATTGTAAAGAGCTTTAGGGATTTATTATTTTTCTTATTTAAAATTGTATTTTATCTATTTCAACGCCTCGAATATATATGGTTTTGGATAATTATTTATTTAGTATTTTATTATATCATCATTAGTATGAAACGGTGGTGGGTATTTGGGGTTAAATAAATATTTAATCATAATATTAAACTTGTTTCATTTTCATATTATTATTTATATTGATCAAAATGTATTCTTTCCTTATCAACCACGTACCGATAATAATCATTTAACTTACCCATTTGAAGACCCTATATTGTAGAGAGACTGAGCTAGCCACAAAGGGATATCACTCTACCGGGGTGTTAAATCATATTTTTATGCTCCGCTGAACATATGGTATTGCACATCCTTCTAGGAGAGTGAAAAATTCATAGTTTTGATTCTTTTCTAGAAGTGGTGTGCAAAAGTCTATTTTGTAAATAGATTTTTCTTAGGTGTGTACTTGCCATTGTTCTAAATATTCGGGCATTCAAATAGGATATCAACTAAAGGGTGTTTTTAACTGGAAGAGTCCTGTCAATCCACTCTTTCTATCAATTTAGCTGGAAGTACCAATATACATGAGTACAGACAATTGGCTAGATTGATATCCATTTCTTTACCTGTTGAATCTTGGTCACTTCATGCTCAGTGCAAGATTAGGAAAAGAATTCCGCAGGGAGTATGGACTGGTGTAGTAAAACTGGCACCACACGTGGTTTAAATGTAAAAATGGTACGATTAAGGAAAGAATAAGTTAAATTATATAAATGTAAAAATTACGGTAAAAATATATTACATGCTGTATGTATATGTAAACTTAATGTAGGTGTAAGTAAAAACTAAATTAAATGTTGACTATATATACATAAAAGAAGTTATATAAAATTTGATTGTTAGTTGTTGTTTTTTTTAGATATATAGTATAATTAATAGGCCGTACAAATGAACACGCTTAGTTTGCTATATATTTGTTTTGAAAGTTATTCTTAAATAATTTAAAATATTTTACTCAGTAATCTGCAGATCCAAAATGATAGTGCTATTCTTTGTTGCGACAGATATTTAATATATATTTATGATTCAAATTGTTAGCAATAAATCAAATGTTCACCCTGTATTCTATAAAAATACTGTATAAGTAAAATATAAAAAAAAAAGTTATTTTAAATAAGTATACATGTAATATATTGATGGTTGATATTTTGTTATATAGAGTACAGATTCCTTTATCTTAATAATTGCTTAACAATTTTCACTTTAAACTGAGTCACTAACATTTTCATTTTATTGGATAAGTAAAGTTGCCGTTAAACTGAGTAAAAACTGTTGTCAACATATGCAATTAAAATAGTAATGAAGTATATATAAAAAACTATTAAATGAATGAGTGGGGGAGTAGGTCACATGCTGTATATATGAGTATATAAATGGATGGAGGTTATTACAAATAAAAGTAATAATTTATTATAGCTTAATATTTTAAAATAACTTACAATTGAGTTTATTGTTTTTGTTTTAAAAAGAGAGAAAATAGACAATTAGATACAGGTATAAAACCTGGTTATCAAAAGTTTCGTAATGATTTAAAATAACTAATAATTGATTTTAAAGTAACTTATAGTTAAAACTGTTGGTCTTTCTGTTTGTAAAAAAGTAAAATAAAACAGTGTTAAATACTGACTTACAAATTAAAATTTCGTAAACGATTTAAAATAATTTATACTGGAAGATTTTTTTTTTAGAGTGTTGGGTGACAGCATAATGAAGTAAAGTTTCGTATGTTAAACTTGAGTTTCTGTTTTGGGCGATAAATTGAATTAAATAGACATAGGTAAAATGGGCCCAATAACTGGAACAGGAAATAGAAAAAAACAAATAATTGGTGAGTAGAAAGGCAGAGTTAGGTGTGTGGTGTACTGCATATTTAAAAATAAGACAAATAGTTAAGAAATAATTTTAAAATATCCGCTATTACCGATTCTGTATATTACTGATCAGTAACTAAAAAGAATATATACCAAATATAAATAGATATAAGTATTCCATAACTCCTAAATAAAGAATACTTATATTGTGCTGTTAATGTGGACAAGATCCATATCAAGAAAAATTGATCAACAGCCAATAAGTGATACAAACACCTCGGTTAATGAAGAACCAGAGGAAAAGACTCACTGTGAGCAAATAGAAAATTATCAACAAAGAAGCAAAAAAACTTGAAGCGGAAAACAAACACAGGTGGACCATGATGGAAAAAAATTTATGGACTATAAAACAAGAAATAGCCAGAATACCGCAGGAAATAAATGAAGTGAGGCAACAACTATCAGAAAATACAACATATATAAATCAAAGAATAGATGATGTCAAATGTGAACTAAAAATGAAATTGAAACAAGATTTCAAAGCATGAAAAATGGAAATAATCTTGGACAAGGCAACAGGAATAGGATGGAAAAAACAGAAATGAGTCAGCAAGTGACTGAAGCAGAGCATGAATATGTTCAGGATCAAGTCAAAAAAAAAAGGAGAGGATGCTGAAATAACCAAAGATCATAGCTTTAAAAATGAGATGCATGAAAAAGAAAAAGGACAACCTTACCTGTGCAATATAAACCAATTTCTAAAAATAAAAATATTTGAAGGACAAACACGTGAAGCTCCTATAGAGCACATTAAAAGCTTGGAAAAATATTTTCAGGTAAACCAAATCAGTGTCTTTAGTAAACTGGCAATTGCCTGCAGTCATGTCCATGGCGATGCTCAAGCATGGTGGGAATCCTTGTTCCACTATCCAGTAACATTTGAGGAATATAAAAAGGAATTATTAAAAAGATTTTGGAATGAACAGCATCAAGAGATGATTCTATACAAAGCCATGCAGGAAAAACATAATGAGAATAATGGTGAAAATTACTTGCAATTTTTCAGAAGACAAGTGGCAACACTTGGGACATTAAACACATGTCACATATCAGAGGGGCAAATTGTCAGAATAATCCGATGTAATCTTCCACTTGGGATTGAACAAATGTTACTTACCGCAAATATGAATAGAGTGCAACAAACGGCGGAAGTATTAAGTGCAGTAGACATGACCCAAAGAGAGACACAAAGGAACAAAGATAGGCAAAAACAAAATCATTGGCATAGAAAGACCATACCGAGAAATAACAGCATAGAAAGGCGCACTCACCAAACAGAAAACAATGGTTACAATCAATGAAAAAAATATTGAAAAGAAAAACAGTTCAGACCACCCTCACCAAGACCAGGGTGTAGTAAAGATGAGAATTAATCAGATCACATAATTTAAGAGTCTTTGTAGTTAGATGTTTATAGGTTTCTTGTGAACTTTTGCCTCTCAGGCATTGTGTGCATGGATTGATTTGTACTGGCATTTTTTGTATTCGGGCTCTGGAGATGGGGGGATGTGCAGAGGTTGGATGGAAATGTCTGTGTGATCTGGAGTCTCTGTGGCTTCAGATGAAGGAACACTTTTCATCATGCAAAAATGTGAGCAATTCTTTTAGCAGAGTAAATATTCTCTGGGACTCAGGTGGGGTAATGCAAACGTACTCGTAAGTCTCGTATAGAAAGCAGAGGAGCATTAACTTCAACTCATACTCAAAGCCCTTCATCTGTGGTTGCAAAATATCCTGTCAGCCTCCAAAAGTTATTGAGCATGGATGCACCCACGAAGTTTGGTACATTATTCTGTTAGTATTTTTCATGTTTTGTTTGACATTGCTTGGCTGGCCACAGAGTTCTAGAAAAAAATAGATATCTTCATGTTGCTCATCTGTTTGTCTTTTTTTATCTCTGACCCGGGTGATTGGGATGCTGATGCAGTTTTGGCTTAATATATCGATGTTATGGGGGATGAAGTGTCACATTGTCACCGATGGACATCGTGCTATGTAGAGTTTCAAAAGAAAAATACAAAAATTAGTAAAAATATAACTAATAAACATATACTTAATCTCTATGTAAATAAGAACTTAAGACTTTAAATGGTCATATCCATTTAAAAGACTTATTGGAGAGGGGGGTATTGTGCCAGGCATTATCAAATGGCCTTGCAGAAAGTCTGTATTAAGCACAACAAATATAAAAATGTGCTAGATTAATAATGGAGGTTCAGTCTGATCAGTAGAATACCCACACACACAAATTTAAATATTGTACACATATAATTAACTCACATATTTTTTTATTTTTGTTTTTCCCTTTTGTATAATTTTTATGATATGTCATTATATATATATATATATATATATATATATAATAATATATATATATATATATATATATATATATATATATATATATATATATATATTCCAACATACTTGGATATTTTTTTTTAATTAATTTTCTAAAGATTGTAATTTTATTCCATAAGCAAATAATGTTAATTGCTGTTGCAAAAATCTGATCAAAAGCAAAAGGTTTGATAATGCTATAATTAAACTGTTATCTCTTTAAAAAAATTATTTTGAATTGATTTTGTAAGCAAGTGGTCTGCGTTATTCAAGATGGATGTTAAACTTAAAATGTAGAATTTAATCAGAAAAAATATAAAGGATTGTTTGAATTCTAAGTGATAAGCTAAATTAAAAGGATTGGCTGATTCATTCTTCTCAGAGGGATATCTGAATTGGTTCTTATTAGTGGGATTGATACTGCTGTGGGATTCATTCTTTCTTTGGCAGACATTCTGGGAAAGTCATTATTTTCTGTGGCTCCAGAATTCTCCAAGCAACCAGCTACTTAGAGATTCATTTCCGAATAGGACTATTAGTGACATTCTCAATAACAAATACATTATACAGTTCTTTTAAGAACTCTTGTCTTTATGGATTCGAGTAACCATTGGAGACAGCTTATGAAAATGTATTAATAATCCTAATTATTATTAGATATATAAAAAAGAAGATATTAAGCAATATACTAGAGATTCCAAAAAAATGACCATGGGGTAGACAACTAGTCAGTGCACCACCCTTTCTCTGTCCCAAGCCGTCAAGATGTGACCACTCCAAATCCAGCCACCCATGATGATGACAAATACTGCCTTACTAAATTGATGAAATCTTCACCACACAGCCAGTTAACTTGAAACCCACTCAAGAACCCAGAGGAGAAGAATGAAGATGCAGATATAAGTTTATTTTAAAATATTTATTAATATTGAAATAATTAACTTTGATATTTCCGATTAAATATATTATTTTTGTTATTGTTATTAATCATTTAAAAAAGAGAAAGTCTCTCGCATATGTATATGAATTTACGGTTATTACAGGCATAAATGATAAAGCTTTTACTTAAATTTTTTGAGTCAATTTTTCTATTTCAAATTATAGTATTTTCAACAAAGATTGCAATGAAATTTTTTTGTGGCTATTCATTTTCCTCTTGTTGTTACTCCTGGGATTCATCATATATGGATATACATGTATGTATATGCGCACATATGCATATAATATTTGGTAAATACAATATCTCATGCTGAATATCTAAAAATGTATTTAACCGTATATCCTTTATAAGTTATTTTTTTTGTTACTGCTGCACCTTATGATGAGTGCAAGAAAGGATTGATCTATTATAGATTCCCTGTAAGCAAGTAATCTAATAACTTTATATTTAAAGTAATAGTAAGTGTATAATTGTGATGCGCATATATACATGTACAGGAATTTATCTATAGTGAGAGGGAAATAGATACAGTACCTTATAGTGAGTACAATATAGTATCTGAGCCAATGCAACCTTGTTGACTTGTTGAAAAGTATGAAATTATTGAAATCTCTCGTAATGCAAATATACGTATGCCTAGTTTTTATTATTATTATTATTATTATTATTATTATTATTATTATTATTATTATTATTATTATTATTATTCTTATTATTATTATTATTATTATTGCTATCAATAAAATGGTTTTAAAGCACTGAGTAAAAGTGCATGCCTGTATGACCGAAAATCTCATATCTGTATATCAAATCACACAAAGTAAAATTTAGTTCTATTGGGTAAAATGACCTCAGACCACTTCCATTACTTATAAACATTGTAAAGAGCTTTAGGGATTTGTTATTTTTCTTATTTAAAATTGTATTTTATCTATTTCAACACCTCAAATATATATGGTTTGGGATAATTAATTATTTAGGATTTTATTATATCATCATTAGTATGAAATGGTGGTGGGTATTTGGGATTAAATAAATATTTAATCATAATATTAAACTTGTTTCGTTTTCATATTATTATTTATATTGATCAAAATGTATTTTTTCCTTATCAACCACATACCAGTAATAATCATTTAACTTACCCATTTGAAGACCCTAGATTGTAGAGTGACTGAGCTATCCACAAAGGATATCACTCTACCAGGGTGAAAATCTTATTCTTATGCCCCGCTGAACATATGGTATTGCACATCTTTCTAGGAGGGTAAAAAAATTATTTTTTTGATTCTTTTTTAAAAGTGGTATGCAAAAGTCTATTTTATAAATAGATTTTTCAAAGGTGTGTACTTGCCATTGTTCTAAATATTCAGGCATTCAAATAAGATATCAACTAAAGGGTGTTTTTAACTGGAAGAGTCCTGTCAATCCACTCTTTCTATCAATTTAGCTGAAAATACCAATATACATGAGTACAGACAATCGGCTAGATTGATATCCATTTCTTTACCTGTTGAATCTTCGTCACTTCATGCTCAGTGCAAGATTAGAAAAAGAATTTCACAGGGAGTATGGACTTGCATATTATTGATACTTTCTTTTTTCATCATTAGCAGTATGGGTTTTAATCATTTTAAAATCTAAAATAAAATCACCTCTGAACTTCAAACTCAACTATTTATACACTGATCTCTGGATTGATTCAGCAACACTCTTACTATATCAGATTTGTTACACAGGTTTCATTTAAGCCTCAGTACTTTTCTCTTTTTAAGGATTGGACACTACTTTTAGCAGGGCAGATAAGAAATCATGAGGTATAGCCATGTTTTTCAATTTGATGACTTTGCCTCAAGCAGATATTATATTTTGTACAACAACATTGTTTCAAAAATTAAAATGTATTATTTTTAATTGGTGCCAGCATTAACTAAATACTTAGAGATGTATTTATATGATAATTTAAAATTATAAAATCAATAATGAAGGTTTATCTATTTTTTTCTCAATTATAGAAAATAATAATTTTCTTTTAACTTTAAACTTTTTGCTTTATTTATTTTTTTTTTAAAAAATAGGATCAACTTCTTTCGTATACATCTGCCTTTTTATGGGGGGGGGGGGGTAACTCTTAGAATATGTACACACATAAAACAGAATATCTGTTTCAATATATATATATATATATATTTGGGTTGCCCAAAACTTCATTTTTTTAATTGGCTGTTGTATGACAATGTTTAGGAAAAATTTCCCTCATAGGTTGTATATATTTTTTCTTCAATAGTCAAACTTTCTAGCCAATGCTATGTCTGAACCCATATTGTTAGGAATTGTATACATTTTACTTGGTAATCAATCTAAACATTTGTCATTAAAAGATTTCTAGGCAAAAGATTATTTTATTTAATATTAATTTATGGGACTATTTGGTATAAAATATATAATTTAATAGATAAGCCATACTTATACATCATTTAACAGTTGGAGATTGAAAAGAAACGAGGGGGAAGTGCGATTTATAAAACTATTTTAGAGAGTGGAAATAGATAGTCATAGTATTACATTGACAGGTTACAATTAAATAGTTCATAAATTTAAATTGTAAAAAAAATAATTAAGGATTAGAATATTAAACAATCAGTTTAATTAATATTGTATATGGGAGACATGCATGTGTGTATTTAATCTTGTTGTAGATTTAATTACAACGTTCACAATTAAATAATAATTATTCTGTATCATATCATGAGGAACTCCTCTAAAAAGAAATTAATTTGTTTTAATAATTTATTGATAGCAGCTAAAATTTTGGTCATGATTCTGGGTTTGAAGATGGGTTGCTATATTTTTTTTATTATTAAAGAAAAAGTAAAAGGGGGGAAACAGAGCTTTCTCTCATTTATTCTGAGGGTATGTTTTTTGTCATTTGTTTATTGGGTGATTTCCACAAGCATAGAATTACTAAAGTAAATCCACTAAAGTGATTTAAGTGATATCTTTGACACAGTAATTTATATTTAAAATTAATGGGTGATTATACATTTAATGCAGAAATGAATTTGACATGTCTTTTTTTCAAGAGAGAATAAGTTTAAAATAACAAGAAAGAAAAAAAAACAATAGGCAATTAATCAGGAAAACACTGACCAAACTTTGGAAGGATTAATGGAAGGTCACTATTGGGGGGAAGGACGAATGAAGGAATCCAGACACTTTAAGAACTCGCTCTTTTCTTTGGGGAGAAATCTCTTTTGGCTGGTTTTTCTTATTGTTTATCTCTTTCTTTTGCAAGCTCTCTCATCATTGAGAAGCCTTGTGTAGAATTAAAAAAAACTTTCTAAAAAAAATTAAAGAAAAACAGAGAAAAATAAATTGTTTTATTTTTGGTTATTCTGTCTGTCTCTTGAACAACAAATTTAGCCAAATTTAATGATATAAGTAAACAAAAGACTCGAGTAAATTTTTATTGGGTGCACATCATTCTCTCCAGAAATTACTCAACGTCATGATTTGTCTTGCACTAATTTATCAGATTTCACCAAATGGTAAAATGTAAACTGCAAGAAATTAGTCAAAATTGGTTTTAAATTTGCATATAAAGCATCAAATATAAGCACTATAATCTCATATAAAATGTTAAATCTGAATACTAAATTAAATGAAAAATACATCAAGAAGTGGACTTATATATTTAAAAATTAAAACAACATCTGTTCAGCTGTAATCCCCAGAAACCAAATGAGGAAATCTCAGAAGCATGAAAACTTTGTACATTTTGGCATAGGAATTGAACTCTGTATCACAGTGACTCTTTTCACATAAACCATGCATGCACACAGACAAAACAAAGAAGGAAAAAAGGGAAAAATGGAAACCAGAAATCTGACAGACATTCCTGGAGAACTATTTAAGTATATTTTTTATTATTTGCTATTCATTTCAAACATTAAAAAAAAAAAAAAAGAAAATATTTTTTTTTAATCATATATATCCATTTAAAATTTATCCATGTTAGAATGTTTACTGTTATTGTTTTTGGGGTAGATGAAATTAAATCCAAATCATTTTGTATGTACCTTGTTTTAAATGCTTTACATTTTTTTATGAAAAGAGTGAGAGATATTGTTGTGGGAAATGTTTTTGGATCAGATCAGGAATTCTTGTCAGGTGCTTAGACCTAGTGCTATATTTTATGAAGGTTATGTGAATGTTGGCTAAAACATCATCATTATAGTATAATTGTGCAGAGAAATAGTCTTGGAGAATTTAATGCACATTTTTATTATTATTATCATAAAGTTAAAGCTAGATACAAGGTAATTAAGGCTTGAAAAAATTGTTGCCTCATGTTCTAGTGTAGTATTTTGCAAGAGGAATATTGATGCAAAAATTTTTTTAATGTACAAATTGATGTTAGACCTGTATATAATGTGGATGAACAAAGAGTCCCCACCAAGCCAGTGAAGCCATAGATTAGCTCGCTCACTAATATTTTTATATCATATTTATAAAATATTTAAACACAGTGGAAGAGTTTTATCACTTAGTTATTTTCTACACTATAAGATGATTTCTTTGTTGATGGCCAGAGGTTGACAGATAAAGCCAAGTCTCTTTGTATGACTAGCAATAAAAATCCTAGCATTCCTCAACCTTAGTGAAAATGTTTTCTCTTATTCAGATCACTGCCTGCCTCATGTTAATGTTGATATTCTTTATAGATGTATGAAATATAGCTATTATTAAGCATTACCTATAAATGTTGGATATAGGATTGCATACTCAATTTGATGTCAGAATGAGTGTGGATAGTGTGTGATTGCTATACTTGAACATTGTTTTGATGATACATTTTTATTTATCAATAAGAGCCAAGAGTAATAATGTAATACATATTAAATTTAAGGGTTAAATAAAGCCTATGAATATTGTAATCAATGTGTATATGAAATTATCTAATAAATATATCCATAGCCAGCTGAGAACTTCGTTGGAAAGATAATATTACTAGAAATATTATTATTGTCATAAGAACATGAATATAATGTGTATGCACATGTGATGATGATTGAGCTAGATACCGATTCATTGACATTTGAAAAGTAAAATTAACTTAGTCCCACCATACATAAAATATCTCTATTGTAGAGCATGGTGTGAAGAAATATTAGATTAAAATAATTAAATAAAATTATTAAATTTTAATATTGGAAGCATTATCCTTAGAAAAAAAATCAGTAACTAAAGCATTAAACACTGGGGGGAGGGAGAAATTTAATGGTAACTATGTCTGGTATAAAAATGAGAACAAATATATAATATATGTGGAGGTAAATATTATTTTTATCTGTTTCATATTAATATTATTCCATGGTAATCATGATTTCCTAATAATTAAAAATGAATATTTATATTTTAAAACCTTTTGACATTATGTATTGATTTAGGGATATTTATTTATTTAGTTTTTTTTATATCATAATACGGTTGTAAAACAGGGGAAATCCATGTGAGTCATCAAGTGAATGTATATATTTTATGTATTGAGTTATAGTATGTTAATAAAATTAGTTATTTTGTTTTAAATAAAAATTGCATACATCTTAATGTTTTGAGGGTTATTATAATCTAGACATCTCAAATCCAATCATACATCAATATATTATTATTAATAGTTGAATCATAATTTCATAAATAATATCCGCTAAAATATTTTTAAAATGGTTGTTTCCGAGCTTATGTTTCACGACAATACTCAAGATTACCAAATAATTTAATGTAGTTGAAATAGAAATTATAAATATGGATGGTTATTGGATGATAGTAGATGCAGTAGGTGGGCATAAAATCTTTTCTCCATTTGTTGTTTTCAAACAACTTACTAGATGCATTTCCTTATGATTTGACTTTAATTACAAAAGCGTTCATAATATGTTATTTCTAAAAGATTTAATAAGCTTAAATTATCCGTGCTTTATTGTAAATAGACATTAAACTACATTAAAGACAGCCAAGATCAACATGGGAGGTGATAATGAGAGGGGTGTTTATCACAAGTAATCCATCCCAGCTTGTTCAACAATCCACAACTTATTGTTTTAAAAACTGTGAGAAGAGATTATAATGGGAGAAATGGGCTAGCACGATGTTTAATTTAATGGTAAAAAAAGATAGTTGTGCTATAGACCTATGAAGATGATGATGATGGGGGTGGATCAGGAAGATGAAGATGGATATAGAACTATATGTAATCAGAACAAAATTTAAATTGTGAATTTAATGATAGTGAATGGGGAGTGTGCTGAGAATAACCACAAATTTCCAAGAATATTAATATGATTATTTTAATGCATTCTCAGGGGTATCTTAATCGATTGATTATTTATTAACCCATTCATTAAATATTATTTTTGAAATTTATTAATAACTTATTGAAATGAGGCAGATTGGGAAATAAGATTGTGGATGTTCTTTCCCATCATCATCATCCCAATAGACTTTAGAAATCATATTAGCTGGGAATGGAGAAACATCCATCGATCCATCCTTAAAACATTACAATTAGGACACAACATTACCACAAGGTTATAAGTGCCAGATAGAATCAATACAGGTTATAATTAATGTATAGCATGGTCACCTGGGCTGAAATAAATAAATATTACAATTGATCCATAATGAGGATGTGCAATCATTTGAATAAGTATTATTTGGCTCACAATGAGGATGCCCGATCGATTAATTTAGTTTTGGTGTGCCAATGTGGTCACTTGATGAATAATGGGTGTTGGAAGTTAATTAAATGCTGCAGGATTGAGGTTATTTATGCCAGCAACTCATTATACCAAAAATTTATTATAAAATTAGGTATGACAGTGTGTAGCTACTTTGATAAAGAATGATCAAATTTCCATGTCTATTTAAAACTGATTATTGATGATGATTGGATTTCTAGATGCCCAAAACATTTGAAATGAGACATCTAGCTAGGATATTACACCTGGGACTCATTTCACATGATAGATAGATTCCTCAGAAAACATGTGCAAACGAAATCATGCAAAAATAGATGTAACTTACATTGAAAAAGGGGGAATGCAGTCTGTGATTTTTCAAAATTTATGTTAAAGCAAAGCACCAATGTAAAATTACTTTAAAATTTGCACACAAAAAAATAAGGAAATAAAATATGACTAATACAAAATTTCAAATTTGAAAAAAATTGATACAAGACAAACTTTTTTTAACTATAATATTTAATTTTATTCAAAATAATATATTTTCATGCATAATTTACAGTACAGTAATTTACATTTTTAAACATGTTTTAATTATGATTTTCTGGTGACAATGTAATTAGTAATTAATCTTTGAGATGATGATTTTATTAATTGTTAGCGAAGCTCACGATATCCAGACATACAACCAGTTAGCTCTCGTTGGAATTTAAGAGCACGTTAATGATTAGTGTCATTAATAAGAAAATAATAATTGATTACGTTATTTTTTAAAAAGCAAAAACAGAATGTGATTTAAAATGCAAAATTACCACACACAATGTTTGAACAAATTTACATTACAATCTTGTAAAATTTAATATGTGTATACATAAAATGTGGAAATCATGATTTTAATTTTATTATTGCATAAAATCTTACTATTATAAAGCACTGAAAATATTGAAATTACTAAGATGAAAGTTGAATTCCAATAATGTGCTATTACTTTCAATATAACATAAGTGCGTGAAATTTATTATTTAAAGTAATAGCGCATTATCAGAAATCCACTTCCAGTGAAACATGAATTGCGTAACTTCAAAATCATTTTAAATAAGTCCGCATAAAAAGAGACCCAGGTGTAATTGCAAAGGTGAAGACCAATTGGGTGACCGATATATAGGTTGTTGAGAGAATCATGATTGTTGGTTGATAGAGGGGTAAAAGGTGTGTGCCTAATTTTTTATCATTAATTCTTTATTGTTAAATATAAAATGCCAAAGAGCAAAAAGAGACAGGTCAAACAGAGTGTAAGAAAGGGGAGACACTGGATGAAATATCCTTAATATTACAAAGTGTCAAAAGTCAGGAAAGCAATAGTATATTGGCTGGGATGTTGAGCTCTGAAACTAATCAAAATGAATCCAAAATGACTGACATTCAGCAATTTGGAATAATGTTGCAAGCAATGATGAGTAAAATGGATAACCAAACTAGTCAAATGGATAACCAGACCAGACTAAGTATAGCATTAAAAGAAAAAAGCTAGCCTAACATGTCAAATGGATAACCAGGCTAAAGAAATAAAAAAGAGCCAAGCTAGTTTAAAAAAAATAATATGGAACCAAGCTAGAAGCCACGCTAGTTTAGAATATAAAATGGACAACCAAACTAGAAGCCAACCATGTTTAAAAAATAAAATGGATAACCAAGCTAGACTAAGTGAGGAGTTAAATGGTAGTCTAACCGGTCAGTTTATTAAGTCAGAAACTCAAATGGAAGTCCAAAATAATAAGCTGGACAGTAGAATAAATGAGCTTGAGAGCTAGTGCAGGGTTCAAAGTTTGAGTAAAGTAAATAGAGTCGAGAAAGCCATAAAAATATGACTCAAAAGATTAGAGAGTTTGTTGAGAGATTACAGAGTCAAATGGAGGCCATGAAAGACTTGTTGAAAAGTAAAATGAAACTTACCAGAGATCAACTTAAAGTAGAGCTGATAGAAGAAGTAGAATTGAGATTATCTCAAAATAATCTAGAAATTGAGGCTGACTTGGAAAGGTCCAAGTTGACAATTAAGAGTCAAGAGAGTCAAAGTAAGGCTGAGTACAAGCTAGAGACTTTCGACAAGAAAATAGAAGAGTGTAATGAAAAATTAGCTGGCCACATGGTAGAATTGGATCACAAACTTGGGATCATCGAAGCTCAATCTAGTCAAATAGCCACAGCATTTAAAAAAGATCTCGAGGCATGATTTCAAGAAACAGAGAAAGTTCAGATTGCTATAAGAGTAGAGATGGAAAATTATAAAGAACATTTATTATAGCAGGCCAATCATTTAGATAGGGATTATTACCATAAAACAGAAATGTTATGAGTCTATAAGAGGATCAAAGATAGAAATGGAAAGGTAAAGCATTTTACATGGGCTTTAGAAAGGGATATAAATAAAATGCAAGAAAAACAGTAGTTGAAAAAAAGGCTGAATCACCAGAAGGAGAGACAGAAATTACTCTGATGCTTATAAACCAGCTAGAAAAAATTAATAATGAGCAGAGAGAGTTTATCAGTGAAGTCATTAATGAAATTCATACAGAGAATATAGTTAGCCTAATGGATCAAACAGAATAAGAAATACACATACAGAAATGTGAGGGAATAGGTGGTGTCAGAGATAATCAGTAGCAGAAAGTCTACCCACTCGAGACAGTAGTTTGAGACATGTTATTCATATCAATAACAGTACAAATAGGCAAATTGGTAAAGCATACATTGAAAGTTCTTTAGAAAGCAAAGATCACCAAGAACATTTTTTCTCCATGCAAGTTTGGTGAATGTAGTCATAATACCATGGCAATTAAATTTTTAAAAATAAAATCCTACAAAGGAGACAATTTAGAAACATCAGTGGAATACTTGCAAAGCTTAGAAAAATTGTTTCAATTATGTGAATTAACTGAGAGTGTAAAATTGGCAATAGCCATGAATCACTTATATGGTACTGCAAAGGATTGGTGGCAGTCACTCTTTGAATGACCACAAACCTATGGATTATTACTGGCACTTAATTTTAAATAGTTTTGGGGAAGAGGATAGGCTGGATAATGTCAGATATAAAATCTGGCAAGAAAAGTACAACAGTCAAAAGGAAAGTTATGCACAGTTTTTCTGCCTTCAAGCAGTAAAACTAAATTTATTGACTGTATATCTCCTGTCTAAATCCCAAATAATAAGAATTATCATTACCCTAGCAAATAGAGCAGATTTTAATTGCTGCTAACCACCCCACTATGTAAGATGTTACTAAGCTTTTGGAATCGCTAAAAATGAGTGAGAGAAATTTAGAAAATAGGGTAAAAATAAACAGGGATATATATCCATACTCTAGTAATGTTGATGTGTCAACCATACAGTATAGGTTTAATGGTAGGGACTCTAGGGATCATACTAAGTTTAGGCCCAGTCTTTATGCTGGGAGAACAACTTGTGTGAGTGGGCCAACAAATAGAATTAACAGTGGGGGTTAACAAACTCTCAATGAGTGGTATTCAAACTGCTCCCAAAATTATTAACCAAAATACTGGCAAAACCAGTGCAATAAACTAGAGAGAACCTCATTGGACAGTTCCTCTCTTCAGGGTTCATATAAACAATATAAGAGATAAGAGGTGATATGGCAACTGGAGACAATATATCTGAAAGTTGATTTTTTAGAAGAAAATCAAGTGAATCACTCTTCCCTTCTTCATAGCTGTCCAACCATTCTTCTCTCAGTGGCAGGAATTTTTATCAATGTTTTAGTTGACTCAGTGAGCCAAGCTTCCATTTTGTCAGAAGAACTATGTAAAAATTAACAATTTAGACAAAACACTACCTACTTTGCCTATTAAAGCATTGCAAATCACACTTGCAAATGGCAAGAAAACTAAGCTATATAACAAGCAAGTTTATCTAACTTTAAAGATAAATGAAACTAAATTTGAACATTTTTTTTAATTATGCCTAGCTTAATTCATGAAGCAATAATTGGCTCAGACTTCATGAATTTGAATAACTGTTTTTATTGAATACAAAACGAAAAATTTTCAATGCCAAAATGAGGCTTGTCCACTTGTGACAAATATAATTGATCAGCCCAGTTAATTAATGTGTATACAAAATGTGGCAATTGATTTGAATATTAAATTGAAACTAGGAAGTTCACATACAATAGGCAGTGAGTACTATTAACCACTGTACCAATTGCTAGTCTTGTATAGAGATATTTTCTCAAAGATACCTGGCATATTGAGGGGATATATACATCAAATCCAGTTAACAACTCAGGAACCATTTCAGGAACAGACTTATCCAATTCCACATCAATATCAGGCAGAGGTGCAGTATCAAATTAATCAAATGTTAGATTGGCAAATAATAAAAAAGTGCTTCAGCATTTATTAACTTTTTAGTTGTGGTTAAAAAGAAAGATGGGACTATTAGAGTATGTTTGGATTTGCACACACTCAACCAAGTTATTATTTCTGAATGTGATATTCCTTACTCTGCCCATAAATAATTAATTAAATTTCAAGGGAAGAGCATCTTTTCAACCATCGATTTGACAGCCAGCTATTGGAAGATACCACCCAATGAAAATGATCAAAAATATACTGCATTCCATTATCAAGGTCAATTCTATGTCTTCCAAAAGATGCCCTTCGGTTTAATAAATAGTGGTGCTGGATTGATTACATATTTAAACATGATATTTTTTAAATTGCTTAGAAATCTTTTAATTATGTATGTAGACGATACAGTCATAGCATCTAAAAACTTAGTTGCCCATCTGCAGCATCTAGAATTATTTTTGGCAGAATGTTCTGCAAATAATATTAAAATTAACCTTGAAAAATGTTCTTTTGCAGCTATTGAAATAACATTTATCAGTCATTTTATCAGTGGTGAGGGAATCAAACCCCATCCTGAGAAAGTAGCAGCTATTCAAAATTTTCCTCTTTCTCAAACGCAAAAACAATTACATTCATTTTTCGGTTTGGACAATTACTATCATAAATTTTATAAAAATCTAGCTTTTGATAATGTACATTTCTCTGTATTGCTTAGAAAAAATGAAAAATGGAGGTGGATCACAGAACATGACAATGAGTTTAATTAAATTAAAAAGGCACTTTTAGATATGATTATACTGGCATATCCACATTTTTCAAAAAAAAAAAATACTTACAGACTAATAGTAGTTGCTTTGGGTTGGTGGTTGTATTATACCAGATTAATGAATTAAATATACTGCATGATTTGTATTTACTTAGTCATCACTTGAGAGGAGCTAAGATCAACTATGCCATTACAAAAAAGAAGGCTTTGGCTGAGATTTGGGGGTTTCAGAAGTTAAGGCAGATCATGATAGGATCAGAGGTGGTGGTTTTATCTGATCATTCTAGCCTAGAATTTGTAAATAAAATTTACTTTAATAATGAAAGGCTAATAAGATGGAGTCTCTATTCCCAATTTAATTATAGTATTATATATTGTCAAGGCAAAGATAATATTATTGCTGATATGTTGAGCAGACATCCGATAAAAGCAATCTATATAAACACACATCTGGATGGTGTAATTATTAGCAATATAGATTTGTTGTTGGAAGAGTACATTCTTAAAAAAATAAAGAATTGGCTACTTTACAAACACAAGTATATCAGTTGAGAAAAATTAAAGATGTTTAACCAACCCTAATAATTTAAATAAAGAAAATAAATTTACAACTAGAGTGAAAAATAATTATAAGCTAATTAACAATATTTTAGTAAAAAAGGGCGAATAAATTTGATGAAAAATTATGGAGGGTGGTTGTTCCCTCTTGTATGATAGAGCAATTGATTCAGTATGTACCATGACAATATGGTCACTATGGGGAAAAGAAAATTGAGCATGTTTTAAAACATTATTTTATTTGGGAAAAAATGACTGAGACTATATATGACAATATAAAATCATGTGAGGAATGTTTGGAGATTTAATTTAGTAATCCTTTATTTGCAGGTACTTTACAGCCAATATTGTCTAATAAATCAAATGAACTGTTGGCTACCAATTTTTATGGCCCACTTCCACCTTTCAATTGCCAAAAATTTATACTGGTTACATATGATGTATTTACTAAGTATGTTTCTGCTTACCCAGTATCTAAAGCTGATGCTAGAAGTGTGGTTAGGTGCATGGACAATTTTCAAATTTTCTTGGTTGGTAAGCCAGAGTCAATCTTCTCTGACTACACCACCGCTTTCATCTCCATCAAATGGAAAAGATGGATTTAAAAGAATAATGTGAAACACATTATGAGTTCCATAAAAAATCCGCAATCTAATCCACATGAGTGGTAGATGAGGAAGATGGGTAGGTTGTTCAGGGTCAATCTAGGTAAAAATCACGGGCACTGGGTTAATAAATTACCTCAAATTATACTGTACATCAATGTCATGATTAATGAATCCACTAAATTCACCCCAATCCAGTTGCACTTTGGAAAACCATAACCACTGCTTATTAAGACTCCCTTACCAATCATTTTGGAAGATATTATCCCAGGGGATGACCAGCAAACAGCTAAGGTTAACTTAAAGAAAATAAGTGAAAAACGAGTCAATTTGTCTAAAGCTATGTCATATTGTTTCAAGGTAAAACACCTCACATCAGCAATCCTCAAAAAACATATTCAGAAAATTCCTGAACATATAAGAAGACTCCTAGAAAATTTCTGAACCTATATGAAGACCCCTATTAGATAATTAAGAAGATAAGAGAGAATGCCATCCTACTCTCAACCATAGAGAGACCTCAAGGAATCTATAATGCACATAGTTTAAGGTCTGTCGCACCTAAAAGGTGAGCAGAGTAAAGTGTAATTAGTAATTGCCCATTTACTTTATTTGCTCTGAAACAAGCAACA
This sequence comes from Epiperipatus broadwayi, assembly GCA_028023455.1. NCBI lineage: Eukaryota > Metazoa > Onychophora > Udeonychophora > Euonychophora > Peripatidae > Epiperipatus > Epiperipatus broadwayi. The sequence continues at coordinate 97,673 of JAQFVV010006962.1, read as the reverse complement.
CTGAACGTGAAGTTAGGGAAGCTTACTTCATTGTGGCTGACCCATTGGTAATCAACAGAAGAGAGGCCTGCTATTCCCTATCTCGTAAATGGTCGATGTAACATCTGCATATAAATTTGCATAAAATTTGCATAGTTTTACAGTTATTAACAGAATAACTCACCATGAATATGGGACTGTAGACTGTCCCGAAAGTGCTTGGAGTAAAAAAAAAATTGACAATTTATTAATAGCTTCATTAATTGTGCACAGATCATATATATATATATATATTAATTTATTTGGTATAATATAAATTATCCATATAGGAATAAAGAAGATGTAGTATGAATTAGGAAAATTTTATTTAATGGAGAGGGATATGTAGCCTCTGAGTTTGCCCAAGACTCCATTTTTTTAATTAGCTGTTGTAAGACAATGTTTAGTAAAAAATTTCCTCATAGGTTGTGTATATTTTTTTCAATAGACAACTTTTCTAGCCAATGCTAGGTTTGAACCAATATTCTTAGGGATTGTGTATGTTTTACTTGGTAGACAATCTAATCATTTGTCATTAAAAGATTTTTAGGCAAAATATTGTTTTATTTAATATTAATTTATGGGACAATTTAAATATTAAAGATATAATTTATTAGGTAAGCAATATTTGTACATTATTTAATAGTTGGATATTGAAAAGAAGAAAGGGGAATGTGCAATTTATAAAACTACTTTAAAGAGTGGAAAAAGATAGTTATAGTTTTACACTGACACATTATAACTAAATAGTTTTAAAATTAAATTGTAAAAAAAAAAAAAATAAGGTTTAGAATATTAAACAATCGGTTTAATTAAAATTGTATATGTGAAACATTTGTGTGTGTATTCAATCTAGTTGTAGATTTTAATTATAACACTCACAATGAAATAATAATTATTCCATGTCATCTCATGAGGAACTCTGCTAAAAAAAATAATTTGTTTTAATAGTTTATCCATAGCAGCCAAAATTTTGGTCAAGATTCTGGGTTTGAAGTTGGGTTGCTATACATTTTTTATTATTACTAAAGAAAAAGTAAAAAAAGGAAAACAGCTTTCTCTCATTTATTCTAAGGGTATTTTTTTCTATTTGTTCTTTGGGGTGATTTCCACAATCATAAAAATACTAAAGTAAATCACTAAAGTGATTTAAGTGATATCTATGACACATGAAATTAAGTTTAAAATTAATGGGTTATGATCCATTGGAATGCAGATATGAATTTGGCAGGTGGTTTTTTCAAGAGAGCATAAGTTCATAATAAATAAGAAACAAAAGGCAAGTTATCAGGAAAACACTGACCAGACATTGGAAGGGTTATTGGAAGGTCAGTGTTGGGGGTGGGGGAATGAATGAAGGCAGACACAATAAGAGCTCGGTCTTTTTTGGGGGGATCTTTTTTGGGGGGGATCTTTTTTGGCTGGTCTTTCATATTGGTTATCTCTCTCTTTGTGTAGAATTAAAGAATTTTTTTAAAAAAAAAATAAAGAAAATGAGAGAAAAAGAAATTGTTTTGTTGTTAATTATATTGTCTGTCTCTTGAATGACAAATTTAGCCAAATTTACTATTATAAGTAAAAAAAAGACTCTCAAATAAATTTTTATTCCATGCACATCATTCTCTCCTGAAATTAATCAATGTCATGGTTTGTCTTGCACTAATTTATCAGAAATTGGCAAATAGTAAAATTTGAACTGCAGAAAAAAAAATCAAAATTGGTATTAATTTTTCATATAAAGCATCAAATCTGAACACTGTAATCTCAAATAAAGTGTTAAATCTGAATACTAAGTGAACTGGAAAATGCATCAAGAAGTGAATTTATATATTTAAAAATTAAAACAAGTTCTGTTCAGCTGTAATCCCTAGAAACCAAATGAAGAAATCTTTCAGCTCAGTCAAAACTTTGTATATTTTGGCATAGGAATTGAACTCTGTATCACAGTGACTCTTTTTACATAAAGCCATGTGTGCACACAGACAAACCAAAGAAGGGAAAAAGAGAAAAAATATACCAGAAATCTGAAGGACACTCCCAGAGAACTATTTAAGTATATTTTTATTACTTGCTATTCATTTCGAACATTAAAAAAATTCATATATATATCCATTTAAAATTAATCCTTGTTAGAATTGTTACTGCTATTGTTTTGTGGGTAGAGGAAATTAATACCAAATCATTCTGTATGTGCCTTGTTTTAAGTGCTTTACATTTATTATGGAAAAAGTGAGAGATATTGTTGTGGTAAATGACTTTGGATCGGATAAGGAATTCTTGTCAAGTGCTTAGTCCTAGTGCTATATTTTATGAAGGTTGTGTGAATGTTGGACTAAAACCTCATCATTAAGGTAAAAATGTGCAGAGAGATAGTTTTGGAGAATTTAATGCACATTTCTTCTTCTTATTATTATTATAATGTTAAAGCTAGTTACCAGCTAATTTAAGCTTGGAAAAATTGTTGGCTCATGTTCTAGTGTACTATTTTGCAAGAGGAGTATAGATGTGGAAGTTTTTTTTTACTTGTAAAAATTGATGTTAGATGTGTATATAATGTGGATGGATAAAAAGTCCCCACCAAGCCAGTGATACCATAGTTTAGTTCTCTCGATAATATATTTATTTCATATTTATAAAGTATTTAAACACAGTGTAAGAGTTTTCCCACTTAAGTATTTTCTACGCCATAAGATGATTGTTTTGTTGATGGCCAGAGGTTGAAAGGTAAACCCAAGTCTTTTTGTATGACCAGCGATACAAATTCTAGCATACCTCAAACCTAGTGAAAAGGTTTTCTTTTATTCAGGTCAATCCCTGCCTCTTGTTAATGTTTATATTTCTTACAGGTATATGAAATATAGCTGTTACTAAGCATTACTTATAAATGTGGGATACAGGGATGCAAACTCAATTTGATGTCAGAATGAGTGTGGACAGTGTGTGTGTGTGATTGGTATACTTGAACATTGTTTTGATGATATATTTTAATTTATCTATAAGAGCCAATAGTAATAATATCAATAAATATTAAATTTAAGGGTTAAATAAAACCTACAAATATGCTAAGCAATGCTTATATGAAATTATCTAATAACTATATCCACAGCCAGAAGACAACGTCACTGGGAAGGTAATATTACTAAAATATTATTTTTGTCATAAGAACATGAATATAGTGTGTATGCACATGTGATTTTGATTGACCTAGATACCGATTTGTTAACATTTGAAAAGTAACTAAAATTAATGTAGTCCCACCATACATAAAATATCTCTAAGTAAAGCATGAAGCAAAGAAATATTAGATTAAAATAATTTAATAAAATTATTAAATTTTATTATTGGAAGCCTTACCCTTAGAAACAAATCAGTAACTAAAGCATTAAACACTGGGGGAAAGGAGATTTAATGTTCGCTATGTCTGGCATAAAAATAAGAACAAAAATATAATATATGTAAAAATAAAAATTATTTTTATCTGTCTGATATTGTACCTGTCAAAAAACCACCCACAACACCAACACCCATCCACAAAGCAAATTCAAACTCAATCGAACCAAACTGAATACAAATCCAACTCACCAGTTCAGATCAAATCAATGGATGACATAAGTCGATGGTACATGACTATATGCCAAGAAACTAGTTCAATGGATGATGATGATTTGAGATACCTGATCTGACACTAATAACATATAATAACTAAAGATATTTCTAAGTCAATTCATATATATATATATATATATATATATATATATATATATATATATTATATATATATATATATATATATATATATATATATATATATATATTTGGATTGCCAATACAGACAGCAAGCATTAATATTAATATAACTATTGAATAAGATATAATGTTATAAACCAAATGTGTTAATAAAATGTTTAATAATAATAATAATAATAATAATAATAATAATAATAATAATAATAATAATAATAATAATAATAATAATAATAATAATAATAATAATAATAATAATAATAATAATAATAATAATAATAATAATAATAATAACAACAGCTACAACAATAATAATAATAATAATAATAATAATAATAATAATAATAATAATAACAACAGCTACAACAACAATAATAATAATAATAATAATAATAATAATAATAATAATAATAATAATAATAATAATAATAATAATAATAATAATAATAATAATAATAATAATAATAATAATAATAATAATAATAATAATAATAATAATAATAATAATAATAATAATAATAATAATAATAATAATAATAATAATGTTCAACTTTTAGATTATGATTATATAGATTACCTCTAGTCTTTAAATGGAATTTATAATTTACGATAAGAATGGCAGTCATTATTATATGCCATTAAATATTATGCAATATTATAGGAGGAATATATATATATATATATATATATAGTATATATATATATATATATATATATATACATATATATATATATATATATATGTCTATACCCTGATAAGTAAATAAAAGTAGATAAAGGTATTTGGCTGTGACTGAAATTATTATTCTTATTCTATAGGAAAGAATGTAAGATTTATTTTCACCTTCATAAATCAATTCACAAAGAACAAGATACATATTTAGGGCATAACTTTACTATTTAACCGGAAATTTATTTAATTAGAAATTAATAAGAATTTGTTCAGTTTTAATGAAATCAATTCATCACAATTTATGAGCATGAGAGTGGGGCTTTATTTGAGCTGAGAAGTAAATGGTACTGATGTCTTATGAGCTATAAAAATGAATATGAAATACAATGGCTTGTCAGTGATTTAAGTAGGAGGGTAGCTTGTGTTTTACAAGTCTTTGTGCTCTACCATGGAGATGTGGAACACAGAGAAAGCCAGGCTGGATTGTAGCCTTGAATCTTTGGTGTTCTAAATATGAAAACAAGCAAGTGAAGAAGAGCTTTCTTCCTATGGAATTAAAGTAATAATAATAATATCACCAAGGACAAGACCACGAGTCAGGAGATGGCTCGCATCAGCAAGTTTCAAAAATAATGGCGTGATAGTCATCGGGTTTAGGTAATAAAATCTAATTTATAAAACATGCTCTATGTGATGACCTGATCAATTTATGTTAAAGTCAAACATGCTTTAACTAAAAGTACTGAACATAATTATAAAATTATATTAATTATACCATAAACATCATGCCCTCCCTGATTTTAATAGAAAGTATAAAATTTGAATAGAATATATTGACATTAATTTCTTTATTGACCCTTTTGCAAAAACATTTTAAGATTATGAATAAATAAATATCTGTAAACAAGATAAAGACCTGGGGACATAGGTTTGAAACTGAGCTAATAATTTATTATTAGCCATTAATAAAAATAGTAAAAAATGTATAAATTTTTCAACTCGACAATTAATAGATTATGAATAAATAAATATCTGTAAACAAGATAAAGAGCTGGGGACATAGGTTTGAAGCTGAGCTAATAATTTATTATTAGCCATTAATAAAAATAGCAAAAAATGTATAAATTTTTCAACTCGACAATTAATAGAACCATGTTAAATTAGTTCCAATGGGCGAGAATTACTATAGAACTTAATATTATATTACTTGCATAAGGCAAATGAAACAAAGATCATCGAGTTGAAGGGTTATTGGCATATAATAGAAATAAATGACATTAATGATTATTTAATATATATAGTAAGGTTAGATAAATGAGACACCATCGTAAAAAAAAAAAGGAAGTTAACAAAAACTAATTTAAAAGACTAGACATTAAGAGAATTACTACATAATTTAAAATATCATAAATAAAAGGAGCCTTTACATTAGATAGCTTAAAAGAAGTGTTACCTGAAGGTTCAAAACTGGCCAGTAAGTTGCAGTTCATAAGGAAAGATTTTACCCATGCTTCATGGCTGGTTTCTTAGTTCACACAGTAGAGTCCGATTCGGTTGAAATGTAGGCACACATTTTATAAATTATTTGAATGAATTGTTGATTGTTTCTTCCAGATATTGGGCAGCATGTTTGGTCTGGAAAAGGTTTAGTTTAGCAGGAGACACTATATAGATTTATAATTTAAAGATGCACATAGATTCTAGTAGCACTTCTTTTAAAACAAATATGGCTTCCCCTCTTCTCCAAACTTTTCCAGGAAATTTATACTGTCCTCAGGTTTCCCACCTATTCTAGATGCTTTCAGGCTAATGCTTCTTGCATTATCAAAATTACACTTTTACTAATTGATTTTAGATACATTCCTTCGGTAAGGCTTTCAAACTCATTAACTTTGAATTCATTTTCTAATCAGAAAATGAATTTATAAATCTAAAAAAACATTTTAATTAGGAACCATCCTTACATTTTAAATTATTATCTTTTTGCTAATTAATAAAACTTTCTCCATTGTCTTTGGAAAAGGACAATCTGAAAGCTTATCGAAAGAATGTGGCTTTTAATCACTAAAATCTGAACAAACTGTTTAAAAGTAAAATAAAACATTCTGACACAATGAAACATCATAATGAATATATATATATATATATATATATATGCACAGTCCATGCAGTTATAATATATATAAATTTATGAATAATTTTATCATGAATTTATTGATGACATTGATTAGTTTAAACGTCAAACTAATTAGTTTTAACACACATTTATATAATACTGTTTTTTTTTTCAGGAAAATAGCATGTATTGAACGTATAAAGCCCCATTTCATTCGGAAATTCATGGTTAGTACTAGGGTTTGAAGTGGGCTACATGTGAGATATCATGAAGCTAGGATTGAACTTAGATCCAACTGCTTCAATATTAATATTACTCGATGGTAATCGTGATTCCCTAAGAATTAAAAATAAATATTTATTTTTTAAAACCTATTGACATTATCTATTGATTTAGGGATATATATATTTTTTATATCATAATATGGTTGTAGAACAGGGGAAAACCATGTGATTTCATCAAGTCAATGTATATATTATGTATTGAGTTATAGTATGTTAATAAAATTTGTTATATTGTTTTAAATAAAAAAATGTGTAGGTCTCATTGTTTGGTGGATTATTATAGTCTATACTCTCAAATGCAATCATACATATATATTCTATTATTAATAGTTGAATCATCATTTTGTAAATAATATCCAGTAAAATTTATTTAAAATGGTTAATTTTCTGAGCTTATGTGGCACAACAATACACAAAATTACCAAATAATTTAATATAGTTGAAATAGAAATTATAAATAGGGATGGTTATTGGGTGATAGTGGATGCAGTAAGTAGGCATAAAATCATTTTTCCACCATTTTACTGAAACACCTCTTTAGATGCACTTCCTTATGATTTTACTTTAATTATAAAAGCGTTCATAATATGATATTTCTAAAAGATTTAATAGGCTTAAAATATTCGAGCTTTAATGTAAATAGACATTAAGCTACATTAAAGACAGCCAAGATCAACATGTGAGATGATCATGAGAGGGGTGTTTATCACTAATAATCTATCGCAGCTTGTTTAACCTCCACAGCTTATTGTTCTAAAACCCTTAGAAGAGTTTATAATGGGAGAAATGGGCTAGCACAATGGAAAATTTAATAGTAAAAGAGATAGTAGTGCAAAGAGACCTATGAATGTAAGGATGGTGGGGGGATGGATTAGGAAGGTAGAGATAGATATAGAACTATTTGTAATCAGAAAAAAATTTTAATTGTGACTTTAATGATAGTGAATGGGGAGTTTGCTAAGAATAACCACGAATTTCCAAGAATATTAATATTATTATTTTTAATGCATTCTCAGTGGTCTCTTAATCGATTGATTATTTATTAACCCATTCATTAAATATTATTTTTGAAATTTATTAATAAGTTATTGAAATGAGATTTAACCTCAATATTCTCACTGAAGTTGCAATTTGGCATTCTGGCAAATAAGATTTTGGATGTTCTATTCTATCATCAACATCCCAATAGGCTTTAGAAATCATATTAACTGGGAATAAAAAAACATCCATCTATCCATCCTTAAAATGTTACAATTGGCACGCAACATGTCCACAAGTGTATATGTGCAAGATAGATTCAGTATAGGTTATAATTATGCATAGGGTGGTTACCCAAGCAGAAATAAATAAATATTACAATTGATCCATAACAAGGATGTGTGACCATTTGAATAAGTTATATTTGGATCACAATTAGGATGCCCGATCAAATTTGCTTTCTGGTGATGATATTATATATATATATATATATATATAATATACAAATCAATATATATATATATATATCAAAATACAGTACAATTTATATAAATTATATTCTTTTAGAAGTACTTTCTACTATACACTTTGTAGTCTTTATCAACTATATAACGTTGAATAATCAAAATGAGACAACCCTTAACAATACCCATAGTTCAATTCAGATTTCCCACAATTCTGTTATCTTAACATTTGATGACTGGCGATTCATTAACATTTGACGATTTCTTGAAATCAACATAGCCTCTTTTATTTTACTTTATTATGACAATGTTCAATTTGAATAATTTTCATATTTTTATAATCAAATTTAAATCCATATTGACAAGATTTATTATGATCAAATATAACAGATGATGAAGGTTTATTTACATCTGTTACATATTGATTCTCTTTTTGAATTCTATTATATAAAAGCATATGTTCTTTTATTCTCTTCTCAAATGTACACTTAGATTCACCAATGTATTGTACGCTGCATCCACATATCAATCTATATATAATAAAATTTTGATTAAACTTTGAATTTTGAATTTTAGAATTATTACGCAATCTATTTATGTTATTTTTAGAGAAAAAAGCAATATGACACAAACCATTATAAATTTTCTTAATAAACTTGACCTGCTCATCTGATATAAATGACATTGAAATCCATTTCATTTTGATATTTTTATTTTTAATTTTATTATAGTGTTGATTTCTTTTAAATCCTTTAATAATATTAGCAATTGCATTTTTATAATAACCAATTTTCAACAAGTCATTAACAAATAAATGTACATTTTTAATTTTATCACTAGAATATTTGCATAATTTTTCATTTCGAAATAAGAATGATTTCAATCCAGACAGCTTATGACACATAGGTACATGTGATTCATATGGAATAAAACCTCTAGTTTCAATTGGTTTAATTAACCAATATATATATATATATATATATATATATATATATATATATATAGTATTTTAGTAATTTTAGGAAATCTTTTTAAAAGTTGATATGAAAAGCTATGCAAGTGGCAGTCACATTTGCTTTCTGGTGATGATTTTACTTGACTGGAGGTTAATTGTGTTTTTACTTATAAGGGAATGATGCAATCTTTTGGAAAAATCTCATTTCATCAATCTACAAAGAAATAAATTAAGTTGTTCTTAGGATTTTGTTTTACATAAGTAAAACAACTTTTCTTTTCAATGGAATAATTTTCTTGAAATTTCATAGATATGATTATAATATTGATGACAGTTATTTTTTTAAATACAAGTGTAACTTTACTTACTGCATAAGAAAACTTCAAGAAAGTATCAGGATTGTTGACTTTTTTTAATTTAATTATTTAGCAGTGAATTTTGATGTTTAAACAAGAATATGAATCTATAAGAAAACAACCAATAAGGATGGTAATTACTTCAAGTGGTATGTGACATTTTCTTAATTTTATATGATCTTATTAATATATATTTTATAGTATCTTTAGATATAGTTTTTGTTATAAAAGTTTTAAAATTAGCTATCTAGCACAAAAATTAATTAAATATTTTATAGAAAATTTAAGATAGATAAACACAAATTTAAATTTAATGTTACAGAAATTTTGAGATTAATAAAAAATATAAATCATTTCATTTACATAAAATTATAATGTGAGCTTTTAATTATGTATATATTTTTCTTAAAAACCATAATTAACTTCATGTATACAACTGAAATAAATCAATTTATATTAACTAAATTTTAAGGTATAGTCAAGTTTTTCTTTTAATATTTGCTCAAATTTAACATGTTTTAAGAGGTTCTGCTTTATGAGCACTGTGGGTGCTCATCAGATGATGTGTTGTTTTCTTTCTTTACTGACAAAAATTGTCTAAGCATGATGTCAACCAAAGTACAGGTATTTAATAGCTCTGTGCCATGTGATTCCAAAAATATCTACTTCAAAAAAAATCCATAGAAATTTGAATGTTTGGCAGTAGTTTTAATCAACCACAGTAGTTTGTTTTTTTTTTTAATTTTTGTAATTATCACAAAGCACTAAAAGTAAAAAAATATGGTTTACCGAATGCAAGTCAATATTGTCAGCATGTTATTCATAAACAAAGCATACTATAAAGCTTCAACATAATAACTTGTAAGTATAAAAATTATAATTTTTTTAATAAGATTTTTTTTTATTTTTGAAAAAAATATCTTTTTTATTAATTTAAGATTGTAATTAGTGTATTATATATTTATTTATGCTCATATAGAATTCATATCTACCATAATTTTCTAATGTTCTATTTCACTTATTTTTAAAAAATAATGATTTTCAAAATGTTTAGTCATTTATAAATTATAATTATGTATATATAATATGTTTGTGTTTACAAGTAATGAGTTATAAAACTAATAATCAAATATATAGAACGATTGCATATGCAGGCATATAATTAAATTCTGATTCTTGTTTATTCTTGTTCATGCTTTGGAGTCACTCTGGTTTTGCTATATGTTTCATAACATTATTTTCAAGTTTATAGCTAACAAATGAACTATATGCAAATAAATTATATCTATGTTATATAATAAATGTAACAAAATAACATTACTTCTGTGTATAAAGAATATAAACATCACCGGTGTGCATAAAGATATAAACATCACTGGGATCCATAAAGTATATAAACATCACTGATGTATATAAAAAATATAAAATGAAGAGATGAAACTTATTTTATCAATGATATAGACAGTAGCCTACAATTTCTACTTTTAGATAACCCGAAGCCAATTTTTATGATGGTTTCTTTTGTATCTTTTATTAGGATGAATCGTTTTCTTTATAAATGCCTTTGGCATTTAGATCATTTGTAGAACAAGATAAAAATGAAGAAGTCATATCCAACTTTTTTGGAGGTTGTGAAGCTATGTAATATCTCAGGAAAGACATATTTATAGATGTTTACTAAGATAATTTTGTGAGGAATACAAAGAAATTATCACTGAAGATTTTAAATTAAATTTTACTTATTGTTAATTTCCAAATTATAAACAAACAATAAAATAATAAGTATTTCAGAGTTGAAATTTTTTTTTCCTTATTTCTTATACAGTTATCGCTATTTATTTTATGCTTATTGTTTGCCTTACTTTTTCTACTTTCTAGCAATGTGAGTGTTGTTCCTCTAACATAATTAAAACTGAAGTTATTGTGAAAATTGTGACTCAGACAAATATTTTAAAAAATTCAATATGGCAGCTTAAACTCAAGCAGTTAAAATAAATGTTCTGAAATAAAATGTAAACTAATTAGTTAATGAGTGGAAGATTTTAAAATAAGTAAGTAGAAAAATGATTTTGTGCAATAAAATATATAGTAACAAAACATAAACATGTTTTAATTAATGCATAAATCTAGGAATAAACATATTTCTATGTATATACTCTCTCACTTAAGAAAATATTTTAGTACTTTTAATAAATAATTTTCTACTTAAATGTTTTACTTTTTAGAGAGCTTTTTTGCTAGTTTTGCCTCTTGGATTTATTATCTTCTTATATTTTATATTAAAATTTTCTTATTAATGAAAATATTTTCCTATATATTTATTAACTAGAAGATAGAAGATATAAATTAATTCATATTTTTTAAGTGATATATAATTTCAAAAGTATAATATTTAACTCAGACTAATGTAATCATATATATATATATATATATATATATATATATATATATATATATATATATATATATATATATATATATATATATATATATATATATATATATATATATATATATATATATATATATATATATAAAAGAAAAGCTTTCATAAATGTTGATTTTTAATTTTTTTTAAAAAAATATTATTAAAATTTTAGTTGACACATTTTATGGATTAGCTGACAAATTTTATGGAATAAATTATCATATATAATTCACACCTTATTACCAGTATCTACTAAGGCCTTTATTTCAATCTATTATACTTTAATAATAACTTCAGGATGTTTATTTATTGATAACAGTTGTGCTTTCATATGCTTTTGAGTAAGAGATCAGTTAAATCGAATCCTAGTGAATTCATGATCATGTGTAAATTGAACCTCCTAATGTTAATTAGTGGACCTCACAATGATAAACATTTTCATGATGCTTTTGTCACTTTGGTTATCTGTCCCCTTGTTATTGGTGGTGTTGCTTTAACAACCCTATCTTTGACTTTCTCTGTATATATTTGGCTGAAATACAACATCTCATTTGGAATATTTATTATGTTGTCTGTATTGGTTGAATTGATTATATGGGTTATGCCTTCTTGCTTGGAGGTCATTTTCATCTCTCCCTTGTTTTGGTAAATCATCTTGACTTTTTACCTCATTTGAATTTATGTTGGAAACTGTGTAATTATTATTTTTTTTTTGAAATTTTATTATTCTTTTGTTAGAATTATTGCTTGCCTCTAAACTTCATAAAATAACTGATATTTCCTCTATAGTACATTTGTTTTAATATAGTATAGTTTCAATATAATGGAGTAAGATCCATCACATTATCCTTACAATCACTGCCTCTGACAGATGACGAGTAGTTAGAGCTTTTAAATTTGCTACCAGTTGCAAAAAAAAATTGAGCCACTATATCCTTCTAAAATTAAATATATCTTGGAATGTCTTTTGTACATGTAATCTTGCCTTTGTTTATTTTAAAAGTAATTGATCAGGTTTTTTTTTAACTTGGAATAAGTTCAAAGTGGTTTAAATAAAAACATCAACCAAGCTTTAAAAGCTGTAACTAAATGGAGATCCGCTATTGCTATACCCTCTACTTCCACCAAAGTGCCTAGAACAAGTAATTCCAATAATGTCTCAAATATTGGTTGGCATTTTCATCATAATCTCCTTTAAATGTTCTTATGCTGATAGAGCAAGATTCATATGAGTTCACATTTTGGAATTGCTAATTGTCTTGATTATCATTCAACACAGAGTTGTCCTCAATAATTTAATTTTTGGGAATACATCACATGTCTTTCTCTTTAGAACAGTGTGTATATTATTACTTGTTTTCTTATATTAACATTTTGTAGATACAACATTTACATTACATGTTTCTATTTGTTTTTCTAATCTCTCAACCATTCATCTCTACTTTGTATTATTTTAATTTCTCTATTTTATCATTTATCATTGACTATCATTTATTTATTTGGGTTCTATAATAGTGTTAAGCAACCTTGATACAAATTTATTTTTAATAGTCTTGGTGCAATTTTCACATTTTCTTTCCAATATATGTCTTAATACATCACTAATGATCTTATTTTTATTGGCCTCATTGATTCTTGTGTCAAGTATACTCATCTGGTAAACTATCTTTTGAAATTGATTTATAAACCTATTAAACACTAATTATTTTTTCATGTATTTCTTCTAATTTCTTACTTTAAACTTAGTGATAACTTGGAAACAATGCAATTGCATAAACTTGATCGCTTTTTGAATTCTATTTTGAATTATGGGTCTACACTTCAGTTTTAAAATATTGAACTATAACCTCAGAGCTTTCAGTCTATCATAAATTTTATTTTAAGTCTTTTGCATTCTTCTTAGGACTCTTGGAATTTTAAACCACTAAACATCACATGATCATTATTCTGTATCATACACAAGTTTCTTACTAGATGACACTAAAATCTCATATAGTTGCACCACTAAGTGCAAGACAGAGTAATCGATGTATGTGAAAAGTATTGTCCATAAAATTTTGATTTAGTCATTATTCATTCAATATTTTCAGACTAGTTTCTAGCTTATAGCTTTCATCAGTGATGACCCTTGTATTGGAAAGCACTGCACCTAGGTCTTAGTATTTATTGCAACCCCCTTAGAAACTACCTTTTATCTTATTAGCTACCTATAAAACCTTGTATCCAAACTGAAAATACAATAATGTTTTCAATTTATGCTCATTATCTTCTATAGTTGTATAGATCTGAACTCAGTTCAAAATATATTTCACATCTTTATAACTATACAAACTAATATATTTGAATTTAAAATGGTATTGTGTTTTCATTTTGGACTCAAAACTTTATAGTTTTAATAAGGGATGATTACATTAGATCTTAAGATCTAGGTCCAGTGCTCTCAGATTTAAGACTTCTCACTGATAAAAGCCACAGGCTAGAAATTAGTAAGTAAAAATTGGATGAGTAGGCACTAGATTGCAATTGTATGCACAAACATTATTGGATCCATTGTGTATCCTGGCTTTCACTGAGTGGTGCTATTGTATAAAGAGTTTATTCTCTTTGTAAAGAGCTTGTGTCTGCATAAATAATGATTTTCATGTGATGTCTAGTGGATAATACCAATTATGCTCAAGAGGTTTGTGCTGTCTGTAGTAATTAAACAACCAAAGACACCAAAAAGTATGGATGCCGATTTGACATCAGAATTATACAACTATATTAGTTAATGAGCTGAATTGAGAACATCATTCTGTTTTCATTTTGGACTCAAAGATTTATAGTTAGCTCATAAAAGTAGGTGGGTGCTGGATGGTTACATTACAATCTATGATCTATATTCAGTGCTCTTAGATTCAATATTCCTCACTGATGAAAAGCACAGATAGAAACTAGTCAGGAAAAATTAGATGAGCAGGAACAAGTTAGGATTTTTATACACAAACTTCCTTGCATCTGTACATTACTCTGGCTTGCACTAAATAGTTCTACTGTATTGAGAATTTTGCCTCTGTGTAAACACCTTGTGTATGCATAAAAAATGAGATTTTGTGGATGTTCCGTAGCTTAATACCAATCATGCCCGAGAAAATATGGTGATTGTGGTTTAACCAAAGACACCAAACAGTTATGGATGCTGACCTGAGTTTAGATCAATAAAACTATACAAGCTAATGAACTTGAAATAAAAAATACATCATTGTGTTTTAAATTTGGATTCAAATAATTTATAGTTAACTAATAAGATAAAAAGTGATTGCTGGGAAGTTTCATTAGATTGTAAGATCTACATGCAATGCTCTCAGATTCAAATCTTTTCACTGATGAAAGCTGCAAGATAGAAACTAGTCTGGAGATATTCGATAAGTAGGCAATAAATAAGAATTTTATGCACAAACCTTCCGGTATCCATTGATTAGTCTAACTTGCACTGAGTGGTGCTATTGTATAGAGAGTTTTGCTTCTAAGTAAAATGCTGTTGTAAACAAAAAGAATGGTTATCATGTAATATTTAGTTGTTTAATACCAATACTATCCAATAGGATTAAGGTGACTGTTGTTATTAAAAAACGAACACACAAAAAGTAAAGATACTGAACTGAGTTCAGATCTGTATAACTATATAAGCTAATGAGCTTGAAATAAAAACATTATTGCTTTTTTATTTTGGACTAAAAGATTTTTAATTAGATAATAAAGTAAAAGCTGGTTAGTGGAGCAATGTATTAGATTCTAAAATCTAGGTAAAGTGCTCTCAGATGCAAGGTTCCTCACTGGCGAAACCAAAAGCTAGAAACTAATCTGGGCATATTGAACAAGTACGTACAAGATAAAGATTTATGTCCAAACCTTCCCCATCTATTGGTTATTCTGGATTGCACTGAATGATGATACTGTAAGAAGAGTTTTGAATTTTGTAATTTCTTGTTCATCTTCTAGATTTCTGTTTTAACTTGACTCTTGTTTTTTTATTTTTTAAAGATGAAGATTCAACCATAGATTCCTCTCTCAATACTAAATTTTCTGCTATTTACTTCTTCCAATTTCTATTTCTTTAAAGTGAAATAACGACTTAGATTTTATGCTAGCTTTAAATTCTTTAGAATTATTTTTTAGCTTTGCTCCCAATATCTCTTCGAATATTTTACAATCAACTTTTGATACTTTAAAATTATTTTCTAACTTTGCTTCTAATCTTTCTTCTAATATTTCAAACTCATCTTTTGATTTTTTTTAAATTATTTTGTATCTCATTTTTTAATTCTTTAAACAGTTGCATAATTGTGTTGTGATTAAGTTTGGATTCCTCTGCTAAAACTGTGATAGTTGTCTCCATAATACTATATTATTACTATAAAGAAATAATAAATGAGTAATAAATATTTTTTCGGCAAAGGTATTTACCATGAATATTGTAATTCATGATCTGTCTTTCTTTCTGTTATTACCTATATCACATGCAGTAAATCTTATCTATTTCTGTAATAATAATAAAAAATAATGTTGCTAACTACTATTTATTACGTCTATGTGAGAAAGATAATAAAATACAATAAATAAATAAAAAATCATTATTTTAATTGTGAGATAAATTTTACTATTAATGCAAATGATTTACTCGTCGACCACATGTCCATAAAGTAACAGATGTAGATTAGCAATTATTTATTCAGCTACATAATGGGTCATTAATTTATAATGGTGTGAGTTTGCTTGAATAGATGTGTGACATGATCTAAATATTCTATCCAAAATTCTTTGGTAAATAATGAGACTTTTGTTGTTTTGTAATTTTTATTTTCATTTTATTTCTATAAAATAATGATGTAAAAATGAGTTTCTGTAATATATGTCAAATCAAATGACAAATTTTAATGATTTTAAATATATTTTTAAATATTAAAATAATCAATAATCAATAATTTCAGATGAAATTGAAAATTATGGAAAATGAGTGAATATGCTAATAAATAACATAGATAGAAATTTAAATAATGAAAAAAAATCGTTTGCCTTTTATTTAACATAGTTAAACAAAATAATCAAAGAAAAATAAGTCAATGAAATTTAACCGCTTCGATTGTTTTAATTTTTTTTCTAAGGCTGATATGAACATTTTGACATAAATGTTAAACATAAAAACTTTCCATAAATTCCAAAAGATGCTACAATGGGAAAACAAAATAAAATAATACTGTAAGTTAACCCATTATTTTAATTATGTTCAACAGTTGTTAATCCTTTTTTTCCCACATGTCAATGATATGTAATATATAAACTTATTATTGGAAATGTATGTGAGCATAAAAATATAAATATATATTATTTTATCTTTGTATTAACTAACATAGTAATAAATATCATTAAAAGATTTTAAAAAAAAAAAAGATAATAATGCATGTATAATAATTAAAAGGTTCCATCTGTATTTAGAAAAATAGATATAATCAATATAATAAAATTAAGGAAAGTCATTCATTTTAAAAGCAAAGCTGTTTTACTGTTGTAAAACAAATTAACGTGTTTATTTTTTTGTAAATTGATCAAGTGAAAAAATTCCAAAACATTGCATCATTTTGCTCACAGTACAAAAACAATTAATTCACGTCAAGGTGAAGTATTCACCTGAAAGGAAATTTGTCCACCACTCGATTCAAGAACCACTGTTTATGGAGCATTCCAAATAAAGTGCTTTTCATACAAACTTTTAAACAGACTTGTTAAAACTAATACAAGTTTTAATATCTATATATTTAATAACTGCATAGATAAAGATTGGGAAAGGATCATGTCACTACAGCCTTTTCTACTTAAACATTTCAGCAATGTATGTTGATGCTTGAACAAGAATATGAATGTATAAGAAAATGTTCAATATTCATAATAGCTAGTTCAAGCAGTAAATGAATTTATTTCAATTGTATTTGATTTTATTTGCACCTTTTCTCTTATCTTTTTATATAGTCATTATTATAAGAGTTCTAAATCATTCTATGCAGGATAGCATTTCATTAATTTTTTTATAGAAAATTTGGAAAAGATATACAGAAATTCAAAATTAATGGTTTATCACTTTCAAGATTAATAAAAAAATGTAAATTATTTAATTCTACATAAAATTAATATAGTGAGCTCTTAATTATATATATATATATATATATATATATACATACTATATCAATATGACAATATCAATATATATATATATATATATATATATATATTGAAGCAGTCAGATCTGAGTTTGATCCTAGCTTCATGTACTTTCACATGTAGCCAACTTCAAACCCTTGTACTAACCTTGAATTTCCAATGCAATGGGGCTTAATACGTTCAGTCCAAGTTAGTTTCCTTAAAGAAAAACTATTATAAATGTGTGTTAAAATTAACTTGTTTGAGATTTAAATTAATCATTTCTATTAAAAAATTCATGAATTTATATATATTATAACTGCATGGATTGTGCATATATGTTTATAAATATTTACATATTTGTTCTAAAGTTTCATTGCGTCGGGAATGTTTTATTTTACTTTAAATAGTTTGTTCAAATTTTTAGTGATTAAAAGTTACATTCTTTCAATAAGCTTTCAGATTGTCCCTTTCCAAAAACAATGGGTAAAGTTTTTATTAATTAAAAAAAGATAAGTATTTAAAATGTGAGGATGGTCGCTAATTAAAATAATTTTTCTGATTTTAAAAATTTATTTTCTAATTAGAAAATGAATTCAAGTTAATGAGTTTGAAAGCCTTTTCGAAGGAATGTATCTAAAAACAACTAGTAAATTTTTGTAAGGTGGATAATGAAAGAAGCGCTCACCTAAAGGCATCAGAGGACAGGTAAGAGCCCAGGAAAAGTTTCCAAGGGGCTATTATTCCTCATTAAGAGAAGCCATATTTATTTCATTAGAGAAAAAGCTGCTCAGTTAAATTATGAAGTAAAATAGTGTTTCTACCATGGTGGAAGGGGGCTTAACTTCAGGAGTCTAACTACAGTTCCTGAAGTCCCCTGAAATCTTCAATGTAGCTGTAATATAAAAATTCATATACCAATCGTAAGCTGCCGAAACCTTAGAGAAATCCTTCAAAATGTCATTCAAATAATTTTACAAAATGTGCATCTACATTTCATCCAACTCAAATCTGCCATGTGTAATTTAAGGAGCCAACCATGAAGAAATGGTAATATTTTTCTTATATAAACCGCTACTCTCTGACCGGTCTTTTAAATTAAGTACTGTTAAAAACTCTTCTCTTTCCCTAATGTATTAGTGCTAGTTTAAATTATGTAGTAATTCTCTATCTTAATCTCTAGTCTTTAAATTTAATGTTTGTTAACTTTCTCTTTTCTTACGATGGCGGTTCATTTATTATATTATATATATTTATCGTGTGATTTATTAATGTTGTTTATGTTTAATTATATGCCAGTAAAACTTCAACTCGATAATAATTTTCTTCGTTATGTTTGCCTTGTTAAATAATATATTAATTTTTATAGTAATTCTTACCCACTAGAACTTATTGGATACAGTTCTATTAATTATCGAGTTGAAGGATTTATACAATTTTTGCTATTTTTATTAATGGCTAATAACAACAAATTATCAGCTCAATTTTTAACCTATGCTCCTGGCTAGTTTACTAAGTTTATAATATTCATTTAACCACATTAATAATATTAAAATGTTTTGCTAAAGGTTGATAAGGGGAATAAAATGAACATATTCTAATTTAAATTTGTATTTCTGTATTAATATTCAGGGAGAGCATGATGTTTGGGGCATGATTGATATGATTCTATAATTACATTAAGTACTTTTTAGTTAAAGTTTGCAACTTGGTCAGGTGATTACTTAGAGCAATCTTTATATGAAACGGGTTTTATTAATTAAAAGATGATTACCAAGTCATCATTTTTCCGAAAGTTGCTGACGTGAGCCATCTCCTGCTTCACAGGCTTGTCGTTGGTGATATTACTGTTCGTTAAATTACATAGGAAGAAAGTACTTCCTCACTTGATTGTTTTATATTTGGAACACCAAAGATTCGAGGCTATGACCCAACCTGGTTTTTCATGTTCTATGGATCCTTCATAGAGAGCTTCAAATACTTGTCAAATACAAGCCACCCTGCTATTTTCTCAAATCACAGACAAGCAATTATTTTTCATATTTATTCTTATAGCTCATAAGTCATCAGTACTGTTTATTTCTCAGTTCCAGTAAAGCCTGTGCTCATGCTCATAAATCATGATGAATTGATTTTATTAAAGTTGACCAAATTCATATTTATTTATAATTAAGTTTTTCTATTAAATATAAAAGTTATGCCCTAAACACGTATCTTGCTCTTTGGGAATTGATTTCCGAATGTGAAAATAAATCTCACATTCTTTCTTTTAGTATTTGAATCATAATTTCTGTCATGGCCAAATATTTTAATCTACCTTTACTTCCTAGTCGGGGCATATATATATATATATATATATATATATATATATATATATATAATATAATAAAAAAATATATATCCTAGAATATTGTGTAATCGTATTGGCATGTAATAAGGACTGCTATTCTTATTGTAAATATAAATTCCGTTTAAAGACTAGAGGTAATCTATATAATCATAATCTAAAAGTTGAACAAAATTGTTATTATTATAAACACTTTATTAACACATTTGGTTTTTAACTTTTTTTCTTATTCAATAAGTATTTTAATATTAATGCTCACTGTCTGTATTGGCAACCCAAACATACATAAATGAGTTGACTTATAAAGATTCTTAGTTATTTTATTTTACTTTATTAGAGTTAAATCAGGGATCTCATTAATCATCATCATCCGTTGAGCTAGTTCCTTGGTGCATAGTCATGTACCGTCAATATATGTCATCCATTGGTTTGATCTGAGCTCGTGAGTTGAGTTTGAATTCAGTTTGGTTCAGTTGAGTTTGGATCCGACTTTGAGTTTGGGTTTGTTGATGTGTTGGCTTCTTTTGACTGGTACTATATATATATATATATATATATATATATATATACAGTACAAGATAGTAATGGCACAATATATATATATATATATATATATATATTGTGCCATTACTATTTAATCAGTAGCTAAATTTGTAATAATGTGCATGAAAGACAATGTGGAACAAAATTCATCATCACATTTTATATACTAAAGGAAGCTGTAGGGCACCCAAGTTTAAACCCTACAAGGTCAAGTTCTATAAAGCCTAAGACAGAAATAGAAGGGGAAAACAATTATGTTCTTTAGTTGTTTATGTGTTGATAAAAACTCAAAAAGAGTAGTACACACATTTAATTATTCAATAGTTATTTTTTTTGTTAAAAAGTAAAGTTATAACACCTGTAGGCAGGGTGTGGGTGTGTGCAAGCTATTTAGTTTGTCATTGTCATCTTTCAAATAATAACTTTCTTTCAAATTAGTGTACACTTTAAACTAGATTTTAATAATTTATTATCTGTTTCTATTTTGTTTTTCTATGATTATAATTTGGGGTTTAAAAGTTGTAAGAATTTAATTTTAGATATTAAAACTATAAATTTCTAAAAAGCATTCAGATTATTTTATACGCCGGTTTTATAAATGATTTGAATAATAACAGTGTATGTGTGGATATATTACATACATAAATCTACATTTATTACATATTGAAAAAGAAATGAAGAAAATCTGTTAAATTATATGTTTTTTTACTCAACAATTTTGTGTTATAAGGCTTGTTTGTCATGTTGAGGCTCAGACAGTTATGATGGTGATGTGAAAAAAAAGGATAAATACATTTTTTTCTTTCAAAACAGGGTTCATCTGAAAATCATGGCAGTGTGCAATTTCACATGTTTCTGGAGAAAGTTACACTAGGAATCTAATTGAATGAGTTAGCTGAAAATAAACTATAAAAAAGGTATAAAACCAGTCAGGAAAGTTAGTAAAATAGATTTTTTTAAATATTAAAATTAGGAAAGACAATCATTTTTAATTCTGTCAGATATCCATTTAAAATCATTTTTATTAATATAAAGATTTTTGAGGATTGAAAATCTAAGGATGGTGGGCTAAAAATCTAAACATATCTCATCTGCGACAAATCCCCTACCCTATCACAGAGCCATCATATCATATATAAAAAAATGTCTTGTCTGAATTAAAAATATTCTACACCTTATGATTGATTTAGGAGAAGTAATATTTAATGTGGCTGACTGCTCATCTATATTTTTAGTAAAAGAAAACATTCACCTCCATTTGAAAGCTGAAAAAAATAATTAATCTACTAATAAGTATTGAATCAGCTAGTCCAGTTATTCCAGTGATTGAATTAAACCCCAAAAAATTATAAATGAGAGGACAACTGGTATACTCCATTCATTAGAAGAATTATGCTTAACCACAGAGAAGAAACAGTTCCAGTGCCCAAATGATTCTCACTAGAGCAAATAACCTTATCATCATCATCACCATTAAATAATTAAAAGCCTTTGGAAAAGAAACTGTTCCAGTGAACTGCAGAAATTGATTGCTGCAAAAGATGGACATTTAACAAGCTAAGTTTGAACTCTTAGATTGGTAATATGAACTTTCATTATACATTTTCTTTTACAATATTAGATACTATTGGTAAAAAATTTAAGCAGTAAACTTTTATTTTTATTTTCTCAGAACTTTAAAACAACCATAATCGATTGAAAACAAAAATTTCTTTAATAATAATGGCTATAACCTTAAATAATAATTGTATGTATGCTAAAACTATTATACCCCACTTATTAATGAAGTTTATTTTCTAAAGGATATTATTGTATACTAATCTAAAATTATGAAATGTTTGTTAAAATGTAAAAAAATGTATTATTTTGTTTTTAAATAATGTTTAGAAATATGGTGATAAACACACATGCACAGTAATATATTAACTGGTTACATGTATATAATGATATGTGAATGTGAGAATAACAGACATATATAGCATTAAAATATTAGGGTATTTTGTTTGGATTTAAGGAATAGTGATCTTAGGGGTAGCTTAGAGGAAAGGGGGAAGCAATTTAAAACTTGTTTCTGGAAATCTTCTTTTAAGTCCACTAATCACTCTATTTTATACGTTAAGTTTAGATTATATAGATCTACAATATGTGTGCAAAAACAGTGTATATTTTTTATTTGAAATATTTTCTTGTGTATTGAAAATCTTAGCAAATTTGGTATACAATTTAATATACATTATATTTTAATGGGAAAAGAGGAAGAACATAAACTTGATATTATGATTTCAAAATAGTCAATTAGTATGGTTGTTGTTGTGATTATTCATATAAATTTTCATGTCTATCTAGAAATTGTATGTATATGTTAGAAATGCAGAAATAAATGTTGATTTGTTTTATTAAATGAGGCATGTATTTTCATTAAAGTATTCTTTATTAGTTGTGATCATTCATCATCAATGGTGAATGTTAATTATTTAAGATCTAATTAGATATACTAAGATATAAACAATATTTATGAATTTCTTTAAAAATTAAGTTTTATGATTAGGCTTGGTACTAAAGCTGTGGTTGAAACCATTATCATCATCATCATCATCACATTTTAAATAATGAGCTAGATAAATGTTTAAAGGCCATAAATAAATAAGTAATTTCATGGAATTTATTTGGCATTTGTAAATCATTATAATAACCACCATCACATCATTTACATCATGCAAGTATAAGTAAATTGCCATCCTAAATTAATAGTATAATATGAGCTAGTAAAACTTATAAATATATTGAAACACATTTATTATGTTAGCATCTAGGAGTTGATTTCTGTCTGATAAATTTTATAGACTCCACTTTAGTTTAAGGATGATTTGTGTTTATCTAAATGTTAGTGCATACATTGATATGGGTCTAAAACAAAATCCTCTATTTTTGTTAGAAATAAAGTACCAAATAGGGTTCAAACCTGGTAAATGTGAAAAGGTTATAAGATATAACTTTGTCTAGGTTCAGACAGCTTGGTGGCACCCTGATAGACTATATTCTCTTATTAGTCATGTAGTTATGCACTTGATATCAAACCAAGAGATAAGAGTGTGTAAAATTTACTGTGGGATTTATTGAGAAGATATTTTATTGAGTTACTAGTGTACTCACCCACTTGATGTTATTTCCTGAGTTATAATAAATTGTTCTTAATAATTTGTTTATTGTTTTTACTTGTTTATTGATTATACAATGGCTGCCTAACTAGAGTTTGAAATAGGCCAGATACCAGATATCTGAAATGACTAGTCTCAAGCATTATTTTTTTCTGATTATTGATATTATGATATAGTTTTTTTTAATCTTAAGTAGAAGTTGATGAATTAAGCCACCAATATTTTGATTGATACTGAACCTCATATTTTAAGATACAATTCTAAATTTAGCTACAATGGTTTGATAATTAATCTTTGATTGCTTGTTGAAATTAATAAATGTTAATATCCATAATATTTTTGATTCATATTTTGTCTCAGGTGGTAATACTTTAGAAAACTATTACACCTTTTCATATTTATTTTATTTAAGTTACAATGTTAAAAATACAATGGTCTTTTTTTATTAAGTTACAACATGGCTGCTAATTAAAATACCCAACAACAATATTAAAAAAGATTAGCTACTAAAGAAATTTTGAAAACACATATTGCTGGTGGACATTAAAACAAAAACACTTCACATAGTCTAGAGATAACAGTGTAGTTTATTATGTATCCAGAAACAGAAATGGAGTGCTGAGAAGCTTTTGGGAACATATGATCTTACTTCAGCCCTTAGTCCAATAAGATCAGCAACATCTGCTCATGAAATAATGTATGCATAACAGATTAAAAATCCTCCATAATTGTTCAACTGTCTCAAGAAATAATAGCAATGAATAAGAAAGAAACCTTCCCAAGAAACTTCAAATCTAACCAGTCAGATATACTTCACTAGAAGCAGCTAATAGCAAGCAGTATACCCATTTCAAAAATCCTAGGTAAATAACATTTTTTCTTACATTCCTTCCTAAGTAGCCATCACATTCATGAATCCTCCAAGAGCCATAATTATATGAACTCTATAGCACATAAACATGAACTATTAATTTGTGTGTTTTAAATATATGTGTTTTCTATTATTTAATGCTTTATTATCTATGTCAGTGTGTGAATTAATATGTGCATGACAAAAATATCAATATTATGTTAGTTAATAATTATAAAGATATTTAAATTTAGCATAATTAATATTAGTTAAAATAAATTGTCTTTAAACTAAAACTTTATTTGTTGGTCAACTCTTTTTACCAATTCTTTTTACCAATCCTTTTTAACAATTATTTTACCAATATTTTATCAATTCTTTCACCACTAATTAAATAATATTTTGTTATTGAATTTAAATTAGACTGAGCTAGTTTTAGAGATTTTTCAAGTGCTGGATTATGGGCCTACTGTATGAATACATTAGTCTTAGACTAGCTGGTGCCTTGGGTTTACTCTGAAACATATAGTGTTTGTATAGTAGGTGTTTGAATCTAGTAGCCAATGTGGGCCATGATCTGATTGTGAATAGTGTTGATAATTAAAGCTATCAATAACATTTTCCATTTTGCTTGAATGTGCTGGTTCATTTACGTAACATTTATAATTAAATAAGATTATAAGTGTATTATGAAGAAGTTTGAAACCAGCCAAAACATTTGCAGTGCAAGTAAGATTTTCTGTGGAATGAACCCCATACATAAATGGTGCCCATAGTGGGGCTGGACCTAAGAAACAATAGTAATTACATAGTTTATTTATTGCTTCAAAAAATATATATACAAAAGCTAATTACATATGTTAAAGTGGTTTCATTTTATTTATTTTTGAAAAAGAATTGACCAAAAACTTTTTTTAAATGAAAAGAGAATTGACAGGGATGTTATTTAAAATAAGTCATTATGTTAAATCAGAGACAATTGGGTATTATGGGTGGAGCAGAAGCATTAGGAATGGGTAAAGAAAAATGGATAATGGGGGTGGAGTCAGCATATGTTTCCATCTTAGTAAGAAAAATAAATAAACAATAATAATATTTGATTTGTTAATGCAAAAGATAATTTTTAAAAAATAAAAAGTAATATTGTAACTATGAATAGAGAAATGGAGCCGTAAAAAAGTCCAATATATTTTAAAAATCCTCAGTTAGTAGAGAAACAGAAAGAAAAAATATCTGAGATGCAGATGATGATGAAAATGATAATGAATATGATGGAAAAATTTGAGCAAAGTCAGCAAGACCTCAAAGAAGAATTGTGTCAGAAATTTGAACAAAACCAGTTAGAACTGAGAGCAGAATTGAAGGAAGAAATTAATCAGGTCAAAATAGAAATGATTAGAGAAATGAAGAAAATGAGGGGTGAGATTCCAGGAAAGGTAGAGAAACATCAAGAGATTATAGAAGTAGATTTAATTAAAGAAAGTCAGAAAAATGAAAAGAAAGTTGAGGTGATAAAAGAGATAGAAATTGAATTACAATCAGATAGTGTTTTGACAGATAAGGCAAAAACAAATGTAGACCAAAAAAAAGAGATATAAGTTCAAGGTAGAAGATAGTGTAAAAGAGTTTTTACAAAGAATTAAAAATAAAAAGTTTAAAGTAAATGTTTGTGTCTGTAGATTTCAAAACCAATTTAAAACACAAAGAAAGCATAAGAAAAAATATTCACGGTTAGGAAAAATATGGAGGTCTGTGAAGCTTAAAGGTTTTCTAATTTACAAAGCAGAAAATAGAACAAAATGAGAAGAGAGATAAAGTAATAAATTTTTCATCGAGGGAGAGACATGAGAATATGGAGTATACATTATATTAGTGATTTAGTAGAAAGAAAGAAGGAACCACATGACATAGTTTAAAAGTTAGTAATCGGGCAGAATAGTAAAGGAAAAAACAAAAAGGACCGAGAATGGACAATGAGCATGAATATGATTATTCTAAAGTAAATAAATCTGATAAATTTAAATCTGAAACTTCTATTTAAAACTAAAATAATAAATTAAAAATAAATGAATAATGATAAATTAAAAGTAAAGTTAATATCAGGAGTTGTTTAAGTAATAATAATAATGAAGGGTTTGTAATTTTTTTTTCTCCATGCACATATTAATTAAGAAGAAATGCTTGTAAATAAACAGTTAAAATAAATAAAAAATCAATATAATCAAGTTAAATAAATGGGTCAAATTTAAGATTTAATAGTAATGTTTGTAGAATTAAATAAATAAATAAAATAACAGGAATACATTGAATAAAATCAAGTTAAATAAATAAGTGTAATATATCTGTAGAAAATAAAATAAAATAGTTTTGAATATACCCAAGTTAATAAAAAGAAAATAAATAAATAAATAAATCAAGTCAAATAAACAAATAAAAGTCTTTGTATAATAATGGATCATAATAAAATAAAAATAATTGCTTCTGAACACACGCATGTTAATAAAGAAGTTAAATATTTTTTTTAAAATATGATACCATAATATAAATAAATATGGAAACTGATGTCCATAATAGTTTAGACTAATATTGTAAGATTAAATAAATATGTAGAATAATGTTTGTAAGGGTTTGAAAATAATATTGTAAGATTAATGATAAATAATGTCAATCTAAGTTGTATTAAGATTATATAAGGCGTTGAAATTAAGGGGAAAGGGTAGTGTGAAATAAGTTTAGTTAAGGATAAGTTAAAGCTGCCGACTGTATAAATTTTAGTACCCATAATGGACTTATCATGGATCATTTCTCTTTCCAAAGCATAAGTTAAAAATGGATAGTGATAATTCCTGCCATTCGCAGTGACCCTTTTTTTCCAAGTCCAGTAGAAACCTGCCAAATAGAGCTTTGATTTTATATACATGTATGTCGGTATAAGTCAGCAAATCTGCTTCCACTTTTTTTTCCAAAAGATCACTGTACCACAAAATTAGTTTGTCCTGGTGGTCACTATACAGGACTCAGAACTTTGTAAGCAATATTGCCAGCATAGAAAGAACTAAAGCTGAATTGAAGATTACCCTTAGTATGTAAAGTGAAAGATATAAAAAGCAAACTTAGAAAATTAATAAATATTTACAATTAAAGTTGTCAGAGATATAACGCCATCTATGGCACTGTAGTGACTAGCAGCAAAATAAAAGTGCCCCTCATAAATCGAACTAAAATCTCCCTTAATTTCAAGAATCAAGACAGGAAAATTACGTATTCGAATAAGGTAAGCCTTATTTTATTATTTATCACATGGAACTGCGGAATAAATCCCGCATTCCAAGGTACATAAAAAAAAATCAGCCGAATATGGAAACGGCCATATTAAATATTCGTAGCGTGAAAGCCAGAACTAACCCTTATAAAAAGAAATCATCAATAACTTCAAAAAAAAAAATCCATACTAATCCATATAAATTTAAAATAGCATGTGCTAAAAATTATCAATATTTATATAAAAAATCTACAAAAATTCTTCAAAATGATAATGTTCACAACAAAGAATCTACCTCCGCGAAAGAAAACTTAAGTGAAGATAAGTTTCCCTACTTAACTTCTACAGAAAATGAAACACCTATGGATTCTCATCCACCAAAAAATAAAGTATTTTTAAATCCAAATACAGCCCAAAATAACAACGAAAAATTAAAACAGTTAAATGACATTCAGATTTTAAATGAAGAAAAAATTCAATCGCAATTACGAAGCCCAAGCGTAAACATAGGGATAAGCGCATGTAACGTAAACCAAAATGAGCAACCTCTGACTCATAATGCTGATATCACTTCTAAATTAACGTTAAATCAACATGAAATGAAACCACAAACAATTAAGACCATGCCAATAACTGAAACAACTAAAAACAAACAAAGATTAAATATAGAGGAAAATAATTACATTGATAGTCAAGGCCGTCGGTCTTATGAAAGCGGCGAAGATACTCTTTCTGAAAGTAAAACGGAAAAAATCAAAAATAATAAAAAATCAAAGACAAAAACACAAAATCCTGATATAATATTAAACAATACATCAAAAAATAGCATTTCGTTTAACAAAACTTACGAATATTCTACACAAAATGGACTAACCACTTACACTCACGATTACAACGGCTCTCTGCCTCGTGAAGGAATCATATCGGATTCTAACATAAATAATGGCCAGGCAAGACTGGAAATACAATCAAAAGACAGATTAAACAATAAAGAAGATGCAAAAAAAATAATTTATGGAAATAAAATAGAATTTAAGGAAAATGCAAAGCTCCAAATTGAAAATATAATAGTCGGCGGTTCCTCGTCTTCCAAACCCACGCTTCCGCTAGAGGCGCTGATCCAAAATCCACACAACGTTAAGTCAAACAAAGTCAAATCACCGATTCTTGCTTCCGCAGCCGAACCTCCCTTAAATCTAGCTATTTCACAAGTTTTGCAAGAACAACAAGAGACATGTTATGATAAATTATCCCAAATTAAACCATCATATGCAAATATAACTAAAATAGGCACAAATCAAAACGCAAATATGAATAAAGTAATAAATGAAAACCGCTCTACTGGAAACTTCGCACTTCAGAGCGAATATGATACAAATTACTCGGACGCATTTAGTTCTCCCATGCTAGATATAATAGAACAAGAGATTGAACAGCAAAACAACACAATACAAAACCCACTTCTCCCATCTGAATTTTCCACAGATAACTTTAATGATGAACAGTATGCTTCTCTCAGTCAAAGCTTCAATCAATCGATCCCATTAAAACTACTGAAGTCACTATCCAACTATAGCAATGACAAAAGCCTTGTTCTGGCCATAACAGACGAAAACTGCTCACTATATAAGTTTCCAATCGAAGCGCTATGTAGCCTCATTAAAAAAGAAAACATTGGTGAGGGAATACAACGAATTCTAACTCACCCTAATGATCGCTACATAGCAATCGAATTTTCTTCATATGCGCCCAGAAATAACTTCCGTAACACGTATAAAATTATCCAGAATAGGTTTATCACTTATATAGATTTAAATAGAACTGCAACGCTTACAGGAAAAATCAAAAACTGCGTAATGGGTCTCGATGGCATTCAACTACAAGAACTTCTCGCTGATTTTGGCAAAATTTCCAATTTTAAATATCTCCCAATTGATGGGCACATACTATCAAACACCGCATCATTTAATATACACTTAAATAAAAATTCCAAACCAACAGATATACCAACAACGTTAAAACTTAATGGAGAGCCAATGATTCTTACATTTATCGGAGTGAGACCACAGTGTTTCTACTGTGGGCTCCGCACGCATCTTATAAAGGACTGTATAGCCCGAATCTGCACTCATTGTGGTCATAATAAAAATAGAGCACACAAATGCCAGCAGCAAATTAACTATCAGGCAAAGAATCAGCATACATCCGATTTACACTTTATTCCAGAAGATGACTCTGGACAAACCCACACCACGGAAGAATTCAGAATTGTTGAAAATCGGAATAAAAAAACAACCACTTATCCGAATTCAAAAAACTCCACAGGACATGCCTCAAATTCTCAAAACTCATCACAAATTAATTCAAAAGGTTTTCTTAACAGCTACAGAGACCAAACAAGGCAGCAACTTAAACTAGACTTGCCATCTGATAAACACGTAATAAATATTACCACAAGCTCAAATTCTTATAATTCCCAAAACAAACAAACAAAAGATTTCTTAGAACCACCCCGGGTACAGCAATCACACTCTGACTTACCCACACCATCCAGCACAAGCCACAACATGAAACATATGCAAAAACCAGCACAAAATATCACACATCAGAATCCGTCAATGTTAGGTGAAGCCAATGACATACAGATTAATCCAGACATAGAAACAGATATGGATTACATAACACAAACCTTATACAACAAAAAAAGAAAGTCAACAAAATTTGCACAAAGCAGTTCTGAGGAAGATGAACAGACTGCTTTGAATTCAACCAATTTCGACTTAAATAAAACTATAAAAAATCACTCTTACAACAGCTCAAATACTATGCAAGATAAAAAAAGGAAAATAAAACACTCTAATACACAGGACTCTCACTCTAAGCCAACAGACACCAATACAGAAGACCTTTCTACCTATAGCCTACAACCTCCTGCATCTGCTCACATGGTTCCCTCACCTAAATCCTCTGAACTTGCCTCTCCAAACTTAAACAGCCCGCAAGCGGTACTTACTAGCGATCTAAGAGTTGATGGATAACCTGCCGTGCAGAGTAGTAGGGATCAATGTGAGAGGTCTAAATACCCTCACTCGTGTATATGCCATTAGGCATTTTTTTTCCTTTATTTCTCCTCACATTTTATTCTTAGGAGAAACCAAATTCCATCAGCACTCCAACCATAATATCCAGACAGAGCTTAGCAAACTTGGTTACTTAAAATTAGCCATCAATAGCTCCGCTGCCGGAGGAGTTGGAGTGCTTATTAACAAGAAGTGCCCTCCCAATAAATTTAAAGTGCTCTACGAAGACAACAACTTGATTGCTCTGAACTTAACATATGGATCAAGTAACATAAACTCATTTTATGTATATGCCCCCAATAATAAAGAAGTTCACCTAAGAATTATCAACACTATAAATATGCTGACTTCCAATAACAATGCACCTGCTATATTAATAGGAGATTTTAATCTATCCTATGAAGAATATGACAGAAAATATCTTCATCTCCTCAACAGAGGATTTCTGGATGGTAGAGGGTATTTCCCTCCTAATGCTTTTTCATTTCACACGAAAGTTTATCATACCCTAATAGACCTGTTATTTTATACAGCAGAATTTCACTTCTGTATTGAAGCATATCTTCAGCCAGCAGCCTTTACAGACCACCATGCAATAGTTGCAGACCTGCAGCTTCAAAACTTCCCTACAATAAGCACCAACAATACCATAAGAGTCCTCACTCGTGCCTCCACAACTGAGGCGGTATTCTCCGAGGCCTACATTCTTTTTCAAAAAATTGACATACTCACTAGACCTCCGGAGGAAGCTTGGTTCTCTCTTGTGGGAATTCTACAGTCACTCATAGTACAACACACCAGAAGATCTAAAGGGCCTACAACGCTTTTTAATGAGCTGGAACAAATCTCTCACCAAATCAATGCATTCAACATCGATAATGAGCCATTGGAAAGGTTGCTTAACCTTAAGCATCAATATAAGACCAAACAAGTGGCCATTGCAGAATACATAGCAATTAAAAGATCCAAAATATACCTACCTAATCAGCATTGTTGGACTAGAGCATATCTTCGTTGGGCATTAGGATACAAACCCAAACAATCCACGCCCTCAACAATCATCATCAGTGGTTCCAATTATACTGGAATTCATATGCTTCAGAAAATTGAATCTTTCTTTAAAGAAAGATTACAAAATTGTGAACCCAGAGTTGATCTCTCTTGGAATGACATTTTTCCAATAGGTAGACATGGCATCACAGAGACTGACATAAAGAATCGCTTAGCAGTCCTACCTGACCATGTACATCCTGGTATACATGCCATACCTAAGTTTATGCTTCAACATCTTAGCAACATTGTGATTCCGATTGTAATGGGAATGATAAAACACCTCTCAACACAAAAAAGGGTAATTCCTAATCTTTACCCTATTGCAATGGTGCCGTTCTTGAAGAAAAACAAGGAACCCACTTCCATCAACAGCATTAGACCGATATCAATGACTCCTATCTTATTCAAAATCATAGAAGGAGTCATTAAAGAGAAAATAGAGTCCAAAATCATTCATAATATTTCAAAAAATCAATATGCTAAAAAGGGTTCATCAACCCTTACTGCCATGACAGAAGTTAAATTACTCCTCGACTATGTCAGATCTAATAGACTATCAAAACCGATTGCAGTTCAGATTGACATAGCTGAGGCCTTTGACACAGTGAATCCCAACATCCTGCTTGAACTTCTAGGGAAATACAACATTCCTTCCCAGATCATACAAATACTAGATAACCTATTACATAACAGATTCATTCACCTCACACTTAACGGAACCTTAACAGATGGATTCACGCCTAAGCGCTCCATACCTCAAGGGTCTCCGCTTAGTGCATTGCTATTTTCATGCTACATAGACCCTCTTTTAAGGTCTATAGAAGACTCCCTCCCTGGAATTCATATACCAAGAATCAAGAAATCCATCACCTCCATTGCATATATGGATGATGTCATAATATTCCTTCCATCACATAAGTATCTCCAACCGCTTTACCTTTTACTGGACAAATTTTCTAGCTCATCTCAACTACACATTAATCACAGCAAATCCTCTACATGGCGAATATTAAATGGAAAAAAAATCCATTCCAAATTTCTTGCGGAGCCCCAAAATTTCTTGGGGTTCCCTATATATAAATCTCAACTCGCCATGACCAAAAGTATTCAGAATACCATCATTGAACAAGCTGACCACCTTACACAGGGGCTTTCGAAGGTCTATTTATCTCTGCAGGGCAAGGTCGCTCTGTTAAATATGAAAGTAATGGCCAAGATTGCCTATTATCTCCCGTTCATTACCATCACCAAGATATTCCTATCCAAAGTTTACAGACTATGTGCACGACTGTTTTGGAAGGGTCGTACTTCATCCATCAGCACAGCAAAAATGCAATTCCATAGAAAACAGAATGGAATGTCCCTTCATTCCATTCAGGCAATATTCTATCAAAAAGCACACACAGTGGTAGTCAACCTGATACAAAAATACGATAGCATCCTTGCAACAGAACCAATAACTCCCACAGATACGCCTCCACCTGAGAAGTCCTCTTGGATAGACCAAATCCTCTCCCATCTTTACAAATTCAATGGCAACTCCTCCGAGTGCTTTCTTACCAAAATCTCCATATGGACCGCCCACTCATTAATGAACCCCCAACCTTCACAATTAAGACCAAAACTTGGAGTAACAAATCAAAAAATTACTACACTATTCAAATTCTTATGGATGGAGCCAAAGTTCTTGGATTTTTTAATCAAGGCTAACTTGAATGCAGTTCCAACAAACTATTTCCTCCATTACAGAAGATTTATAAAAAACATAGATCCTTGCTGTCCTGTCTGTAATAGAGAGGAAGAAACCTTTGAGCATATGATTCTATCCTGTACTGGCTTGACATCTGTACGGCTAATGATAGCCCAAAATACCTCAATGGACTTTTATAAGATGCTGTCTATTAAAGATTGCATGAAAGACCGAAACTTCATTCACATAAGAATATCGACTTTTATTATATACTCACTGTGGATAACTAGATGCAAAATCACCTTCAATATCCCACCACCGAATGCAATGACAATATTCATCAGTACTTTAAACAAGATTAAAAAAAAAGATGAAATTATATCAACAAAGTTTCTTTATGAGAATACTTGGAGACTATTCAAAATCCACAGCATCCTAACATCCCTATAATTATTCATGGAAGGAACTGAACCTTTCTCTTCAAACCACATAGGAAATAGAGATCATTTTGTTAAGACTGCTGACCTTCTTGAACAACAAAATACCAAAAAATCAATTGTTCCAAATGGTCTACATAAAACACTCAGAGACTTTTTTAATGAAATTAATTTGTATTATTAAAAAAAAAAAAAAAACACTGGCCAACTATTCCCTTCTTCCTGTTCCCCATATGTATATAACCATATTATCTTTTTTTACTCACAATATAAACATATATATGCAAAATGACTCAAAAGAGTAAATGTAATAATTTTTATAGCAATAATAAAATTCTTTTTGAAAGTA
>JAQFVV010006962.1:0-62214 GCA_028023455.1 Epiperipatus broadwayi | reverse complement strand
AACAACAAAATACCAAAAATCAATTGTTCCAAATGGTCTACATAAAATACTCAGAGACTTTTTTAATGAAATTAATTTGTATTATTAAAAAAAAAAAAAAAAAAAAAACACTGGCCAACTATTCCCTTCTTCCTGTTCCCCATATGTATATAACCATATTATCTTTTTTTTACTCACAATATAAACATATATATGCAAAATGACTCAAAAGAGTAAATGTAATAATTTTTATAGCAATAATAAAATTCTTTTTGAAAGTAAAGTTGTCAGAGATAAAATGGTCAAAAATTATGCATTTTATTTTCAAATGAAGGGGGGGGGTATGTACTAACCTGGAATTGGTACATAATAATTTATCTAAAAAAATAAGTTATAAAAATCTTAAGTTTCTTTATTAAACAAAATGCAGTTTGTTTTCGAAAAAAGTAAGAGGCAAATAGCACTCTATCAATAGTTTTTAAAATAAAAGTTACAATTAATTAATTAAAAGAGCAGAGGGGAGTCTTGGTTAGAAAAATTAAACTAAAAGTTTTATAAAAAGGAAGTAAAGACTATTATTATTAGTTGAAATATAATTTAAAAAGTTTAAAAATATAAATCACTTTTATTTAAATTAAAGAAAAAGGTCATCTTAAAACTAGTGTTGATTTTAGCATTATATATATATATATATATATATATATATATATATATATATATATATATATATATATATATATGTGTGTGTGTGTGTGTGTATTTGTGTGTGTGTGTGAGTGTAAATGTAAATATAACATATGTGTATTAAATATTATAAATAAATGTCAAAACAAAATAAATGAAAACAGAAGATTATCATTAAAAAAAAATACAGTGGTGGCTAATAATTAAAGATATAAAAACAAAATGGTTGTGATGACTCCTAATTAAAATACCCAACAACAAGATTAAAAATGAATAGCTACTAATGGAATGTCATTTCTATAATAATTAGTGATTATAAAAGATCAAAAGATTCTCTTGATAGCTTTTTATTGTCTTTAACATTTTTCTTAATAAAAGTTAATATTATTTGCTGAGATAAAAAATACTTCAATCTAATAAGTCTATAATCTCATAGAAAACTTAACAAATATCTGTTCTCTCATAGTAAGGTTTATAACTATATATTATATAGTAAATATTCATCTTTTGAATTTAGAAATTTAACTATAACATGTAAGTTATTTTACTTTAAGAAATTTTTTTTTTTTTCAAATAGATTTGTAACTTATTACTAAGTTATTATTTTAAAATTCTATATATTAATTTTAAACATTGATAACTCTTTTAGCTTTATATTATATAAAAGTCCTTCTGCACAATTACCTTAATAATGAAAGTAATCTGGTAGAGATAACTAAATGTTCTCTTATGTGACAATAGCTTTACTTTCTAGGTAAATGTAGTTTGCACTGCTTTTCCATAGTTTCCCAAATGATAATAAGCATAGTTGTTCCTTTAAAATTACATTAGTTGCCATTATAATCACTTTTAAAATATATGTTATCATTATTCATCTTTTTATTAATCATTTTAACTTACTTAGAAAATATAATGTAGGAAAAATTATATATTTTGTAAAGAATTTCATGAAACAGATATCCACTTTCACTTTTAATGAATTTCTTCTCAGTAGTTCATAAGCTATTAACTTATTTACTCTAGACAGTGTGATGTCTAAAAACTAATTAAATTTATTTTATTTATCAATGGCAAAAAATGAAACAGCAGTTTTTTACATAATAATTTTTTATGTCTACATTATTGAAAAGTAATTTAGATTAATAAATATTTTAAAAATTTAATGAATTAAATAACTTCTAAACTTAAATGAAGGTATCTCAGTTTTTGTGGACCACCAAAAAGTGGCTAATCATGAATTTGAATCTGCAAGTGCTACAATAATTTTTATTGAAAGGAGTGACATCAAGAGGGAAAATAAGGAGACATGGTATATGGAAAGAAATATAAATAGAATAAATAGAAAGGATACATGCTTATCTATTTCAAAGAGATGGACAATATAAATGAGCTTGCATATATTTGCATAAATTATTATGGTTGAAGGATATAAATATGTAGAATAGAATATTTTAGTGATAAAAAAAGTAATTCTGTTGAATAATATTTTCTTAAATATGCAATATGAAAGTAAAAATAGATCACATCATACCTACAAAAACAGGATGAAAAAATATCAAAGTAGATCACATAATACCTGCAAAAAATGGGATGAGAAGAATATCCCACTATTTTTAAAAACTCTGAAGTGGTAAAAAATTCTGACAAATATAATGTCATAAATGTTCAACAAAAACCAGCAATATCAATTGGATTTGATTGGAGAAAATGATGCACAGTTGAAAAAAATATCAAAAGCAATGAAACAAACTCAGTAAACAATAAAGCAAGAGGTAATATAAAAATTTAATCAAAATCAACAATGAAATAAAAATTAAAAGAGATGATATGGCAACATATTTATGAATTAAAGAAGGAGACTAAGCCAATTAAAAATGGTTATTGAGATTATGGAAAATAGGGAAATGATTTTAGAGAGATTTATAATAATGCCACAAATATGGAATTTAAAGTCTAGCTTTGCCCAGTTAAAATACTTATGTGATCCTAAAGTCATTAAGCAAATAAATCTGATAGCTTAGTAAAAAATCAAACCCTAGCTAAATTAGAAATTATATTGCAAGGAGGTAGACCAAGATCAATTATATACTTTGAGTTTAGTATCAATAGCCTCTGATTTAAAATATTTAAAAAAAAACTTCTATAGAAGTCAACTGTTAAAGAGGCAAAATTTATGGTAATCATACCATAAAATTTTAGTTAGTTGTGAGTGAACTCATTGGGCAAATGGTGGATCAAACATTTGACAATTATAATTTGAATATTATTAAATTTTACATGTGAAAAAAAATAAAGAAATGAAAATTAATTTCATTTTTCATTATATATGACTGAGACGGGGGGCATTTGAGTTGATTTTCCTGATCTCAAATTATAGGTATATAAGTTTGCCACTATCAGTTTGATTGATAAAACGTCAAATAGTAATTAAAGTGTTTAATTTTTAATTTTAACTTGAAACTTAACAACTAATTTTTCTCAGGGTTCTAGCATTTGAAAATTGTTATACAACATATATTTGGGTCAGTGAGAGAGATTTTGCCACTACCCAAACATAATGCACATGACAGCTCTTAATATAATCTCAAATTAACAACTGTATTTAGCAGTTCTAAAGAAACTTTATAACTAATATAAACTTTAAAATTTAGGAATAGGAATGACTTTTTAATAAATAAACAATAACTTACCAAATTCCTTTTCTCAAGTAATTATAAACCATGTAATCAAGATCAATGAATGATAGCTCTGCAGATTCAACTAAACCAATTAAATCAATATTATATTTATCTTTTAATCTATTATGTAAAATAATCTGTACTCTAAGTTATTCACATTTTGATTATTGGGTGATGATGCTTTAGATGTACTAATAAAATAGAGGGCTTAACCAAATCATTAGGATAACATATAGTTAATTGTACTATATTGGTTGATGATAATTTCAATATATAATCTTCTGATATGTCGATAGCTATAACAATAATAATGTATATATGGTGATTAGCAATAAGACTACAAGCAACAAAATATTTTTTAAACACAACAAACTTTATTTACAATATTTACAAATTTTAATTCAAAGACATGGCATGAAATAAAACCAATATATTAAATTAACTCAGAGATGAGAAAATACCTGATATACCAGTGAACATACTCTTAGTCAATGCAACTAACTTATACAATGATGTTAAGAGTATTACTTATTACTGTTTAGCCTATTTTGAAGAATAAGATAATGAAACCTTATTGAAACTGAATTAGCACTTAAATTACAAAAATAACAGTGTATTTAGGACTTTATGGTATGCACAAAATTTAAATTTAGAATTCAAAAGTTATAAAGTCATGTATCATACCAAAGCCATTTCTTTTATCAGAATATGATAAGGGCAATTATCATATTCTGCACAATTAATAACTGATTAAAATTTGAGATGAATAGGTTTGGTGTATTAAAGAACAGACATCAAAAGTCAAATACACCTCTGTCACTACAACATTATCTATGTCCCCAACCGAATTATTAAATAATTAATTGATTTTACCAACCCATTGTAAAATCTTTATTCGATGAAGATAAATCCAACCTGCCCTTGTGCATCTCTTGCACTTACATCTATAAGTTCTACAATTACAATTCAGTTTTGGGTTTGGTTTGTCTATAAACTGATGAAGATCCTGCAAAATCATAAAACACTATTTCCATTAAGAAAACACTACAGATAGACAAGTGTTCCTTAATATAACATTAATTTATCCTTGCCATATAATTTTGAAATATGAAACTTCACCTTACACGGTGGAAAAACTAACTGTATTTCATCATGAGGGATTTAACACTAAAAAAGAGGCTCTATAAAACAACATGACAGTTGTATAATAATATGAATAATTCTACTATCTTTTATGGGTATACACATGTGGGCTTTCCTCATCATGGAAAATAGAATTCAAACAACATATATCCTTTATTTTAGGATTATTTATGCTAACAAGCATTAATTATTACTCAGCCTCTACCAAAATATCCTCTCATGCAATCAGCAATAGGTGATTTTCCATCATCCCAAGCTTAATATTAATATTAATCTATTGAATGTCATTCTATTGGCATATCCTATCAACTAAAAATTGTCACAAATTATTCTCAATATTATAGCAAGGTAAAACAACACTAACAATAACAGTGGAGATATACACATTCCATTTAAAATGCAGAACCATTAATGTATCAATAGACAAACCAAAATATATATATTTTAAATGATCATTAATTATTTTAAAATAGCAACTATACTTTTGTTAGAGAAAGCACAACATATTTAAGCAATAAAGATCAACATGCATTTGTATTCAAAGTAGACAAGTTCATAGGCAAACTTAATAAATAAATAAAAAAAAAACTTATATTCATTCTTTCATATAAGAACACAATTAGATCATTATAGTATATCTTTGACAAAATATTTGTTTGTTCACCTCTAATAAAGTATTAAAATCTGTTAAAAAAATATGAGAAATAAATCTCTCTTCCTCTCTGTTTAGATGATGATATATAATGTCATGTTTTCCCTTAACTGAAACAATAAAAATACATGTAATAGATGTATATATTTTGCACATATTTTTCTTTAACTCAATATATATATATATATATATATATATATATATATATATATATATATATATATATATATATATATATATATATATATATATATATATATATATATATATATATATATATATATATATATATATATATTTCATACCACAATAAAACATATATGTTTTAAAACAAAATTCCCAAATAACACATGAAGTAAGTATTATAAACTAATACAGCAATAAAATATAAAAAAAAATAAAAGAAGATTTTCTTCCATTAAATTTTTATCCTATTCATCCAAGTTATTTCATCCTTGTGAGTTAAAATGATAAGAAATGCTATTATGATGAGCAATCATTCCAGATAACACACACACACACATATATATATATATATTGTAAATATCGATAAGTCGATATTATATTTTTTTAAATTGTCATTTGTTATTAAAAAAAAATCTCTTTAAGTTGATGTTTACATATGAAATATTTAAATTTTTCTTTTATGTTTATTAAATATAGTTATTATTTGAAGTTATTATTTTATTTATATATATATTGATAGTACATCGTTATAAACATTTAATTATTGAAATAAATAAGGACATATAAATTATAGATTATAAAAAAATTATTTTATTTATAATGATTATTAAATGCAATAAATAATTATTTATGTATATTTTTAAAGATGTCAAATTTTCAATTTAATATTTTTTATATATATACTTGATATTTTATTTTTATTTTAATGTTAATTGTTTTAAAAAGAGAACATATATAACATGAGTTTTAAAATAGCATCTGCTGGCGCATGGAACAACAGCAACAACAATAAGGAAGCCATTATTATTATATATTATTATTGGAATAGATATAGAACAAACAACTGAAACATAAAGATTTTATTGTACTTTATTTCTATAAAATTTACTATTCTTCAAAATACTGAAATAATATATATATCTTATGGTAAATACATAAATTATGGCAGGCTAATCAAGAATCGCAGCCAGGAGGCTGCATCATCGCTTTCATTTATTCCAAGGCAATTTTCAATGGAACAACTAAATAAAAAAATTCAATGTATAAATTTCGTCGCGTCTGGAGTTGAAACTAGATATAGTTATCTTAAATGTATAATCATCAATTTAATCATAATTTGGAAGTAATTGGAATTAACATGCTGGATTTAACATTTTAATTGGTTTATTTATTTTTTAAAAAGGAAGGAAATTTTAAAACGGATAAAATATGCATATATCTAAGAATTAACAATTTTCTTTAATATAATAATTTCTTCGCCTTTCAATAGAATGCATTCTAATAATCAAAAGTAAACGGATAAAAGAACTCATGGAATAAATTAACTTTTTGGAAAGGAAAATTAGCTAAATGAACTTTAAAAAGGTATTTAATAATTTTATATATGTATGAGTAATATATAAATATATTTTTGAGATTGATATATTTTTATTTATTTATTTATTATTTTTTTTTTTATTATAAAATACAACGTTTTATAAGTGGTCAATTTAAGCATCTTGTTTTATAATAATATTAGACGTATAACAGATGTTCAGATAATTATCTTAAATAATTTAAAAATCTTAAAATGTAATTTATAGGTTGAAGTTATATATGAATTGTTATATTTATATTATAATGGTTAGGCAAAAATATGTCTTTATATATATTTAATCTATATATACTTATTACAAGTATATACATATAGTTATTCTTTGTATTTATATTTAAAACATCAATATTATTTAAAGTTAAACTATAACATAAAATAAAGGATGTACTATTTGTTTTTATAAATAATGCCTTTGTAATTATTTAAAAGAGCGATACTATATTATTCTTATTTTCTTTTAATGCCAAAGTTATTATGAAATTAATTGAATTTATAAATAATAAAAGATAATTTCATATTTCATTTATTATTTGGTTTGTAGGTCACTTACACATATTATTATTCATTTATATATTTAGAGGTACATAAATTTACATAGTTAGATGTGTATATTTGAATTTAGTAAAAGTCCTATTGTTTCTATTATATATATTTGATTAGTTAGTCACATCAACCTTAAAAATAAATTATAAAGATAGGTCTCATTGCTTTACATGATTTTAGATTTGTTTTATGTATAGCTAGCTGGAAGGGCATTTAAACAATTTATTTAAATATAACTGGAATAATTTTGTTTTTCTTCATTCTTTAATTTTAATGGAATGCCTCATA
The DNA here is from genome assembly GCA_028023455.1 of Epiperipatus broadwayi. Classification (NCBI taxonomy): domain Eukaryota; kingdom Metazoa; phylum Onychophora; class Udeonychophora; order Euonychophora; family Peripatidae; genus Epiperipatus; species Epiperipatus broadwayi. The sequence continues at coordinate 54,686 of JAQFVV010006962.1, read as the reverse complement.
TACGTTCCATTACAATATATATATATATATATATATAGGATATATATATATATATATATATATATATATTATCCTGTTTGATACTAATATAACAAGGCAATATTCAAACATCTTCAAGTGTATCACAACTAAAATCAGTTTATTTACGTTTTAATCCAGATAATTTTTCTTGTAAGTGACTTTAGAATTTTATTACATTTAACATATTTGATGTTTTAAAATTCTTTATTAATTTTATAATTTCCTCCGCGGTATGATTTGTAACAATCTTTAAATAATCTGGCATTTTAAATATTTTATAACCTTACTATGGTGTATATTTCACAATAAAACCTTAAAAGTAACTATTTATTTTGTTCTATTTTATTAGCAAAGTATTATATGATTAGCAATATTAAAAAGAATTTATCCAATTATAAATATAATATCCTTAATGTTTTAATGAATCGGTAATTTACTATTTTTATCATTACACAAGTTTGTGCTAAGAAAAAATATCAGGTGAGTGTTTATTTCTTAAGAAAGAATTGAGAATAAAATCACTTGCAATTATCTTTTAACTTTATTAAAATTATATGATATAAAATGACTTTTGATTTATTTATAATATCTTCTGAAATTTTTCTTAAAAATTATTTTGAATTATTTTCTTGAAATTATGATTTTCAAATGAACATATGTTCTGCTTTATGTTTAACAGTGGTGCAAAATACAAACATTATCAGCTGTCTATTTTAACATAAAATAATTTGTGCATCATTTTTAAAGATAAGATTTTAAACATAGGAACAAAATAAAAGCAAAAGCTTACTTTTTTTGACTTTTTCTGGGTTTGAAGCATTATGTATGGTATTCAGTTATTCTGCACAGAGTTTCCATTTTCTTTCCTGTATAACTCTTAAGAACTATCAATCAATGGATGAACGGTGTTTAAAATGATAGCAAGGTTTTTTATTTTCTATTCAATCATTTTAGATAATAATATACTATAGTCCTTATTCAATTAAATTCCAAATTTTTCAGATTTTTAGCTTTTTCCCTCCTTATTTTAGAAGATCAGAGTTGAAGACTGTTGTTGTTTAGTTCATGTTTTTACTCACCCCCTACAACTTTGTTTTATTATATATAGCTTGTTTTACAAGGCATTGTGGTAATAAATGCACCAATAATCTTAGTGTGAATATTTTAACATTACCACACCAGGCTTCATTTTTAATAACTACCCATAATATCAAAAAACTATTTTCAATTCACTAAAAAAAATATGCTTAAGAATTAACTATAACAATTCATTTTACAAGATTTACAAATTTGATTTAATTATTTATTTATTTCAATTGCTATTCAACAATAATAAAAATAGCAATATTTATTTATCTCCCAATTAATAATAATATTTTTAAATTGTTATTTTATCCCTAGTTTCAAACCTACACTGGGTGTGAAATCTCATCTCCACTTAAGCAGATTTCCTAGTATTCAAAACAATCTTTATTTAAAGGCCACTTTATTAAGATTTTAATACCAAATACATTATTATTTTAAATTTTGGATTATTTAATACAGGGACCTAAATAAAAGATCAGTATATATATATATATATATATATATATATATATATATATATATATATATATATATATATATATATATATATATATATATATATATATATATATATATATATATATATATATAATTCAAACAAAGATTATGATAAAATTTGTGGTTTAAGATATTTTTTTAAATATTCAATATGGATGCTTTGTAAATGTAAAAGTTACTAATAAATGTTGTTATAATAATTTTAAATTTGCCTAGGCTTGTCTGCTGCTATATGTTTATCAATTGTTTGTTAAATAAAAATATCTTTCACTAAGATAAGATAGCTAATGATTAAGTATTGGATAAGATAACATCAGGTCAAACATCATTAGCATATATCCAGGCATTGAAATAAATTATCCTTACTGTGGGAAAACCTGATGTCAGCCTCAAGTGTTGTATATATATATATATATATATATATATATATATATATATATATAATGTCTTTCCTGTAAATGTTTATATTTATATATGAATTTTAGTTGACGGAGTAAAAAATAAATTAAGAATAAATTGGTTAATTTATAACAATAACAATATTATAGATAATAAATATATAGCTATTATTTTTATAGCACATATATAATTAGTTACACATAGTTAATCTAAAGAAATTGTTTTTATTTATATTCAGGTGAATGATGTTATAGTAACAATAACTGAAAAATAATGGAATTCTTTTAATATTAATAACTACAGCATATTTTTTAACAGAAAAAGTGATAGAAAGAACCAGGAAAATTAGAGCGAAGAGAGAGAAAGAAAACGATTTTAAATGATTTCAAAGCCATATATTTATTATTTATCAACTTTCGTGCTTGAGGATAAACAAAAAAATGTATTCAATACAATTTTATATACAATAATAATATTTGATCATCACCAGCAATAGTTTCATTTAGACTGAACATTATCTTCACACAACTTATATTATTTTCTAAAAAATCATCCTTCGAGCTGAACACTTAATCTTTTAACTATTTTTTAATCAATGTAATGCTTTAACAATAAAAAAAATATTATAAGAAAATTTTCTATCAAAATAGTTTGTTATTTTAGTCTCAAAATGTCAAAACATAAATAACTTTCAATTCTTATAAAATTAATAATGCTTTAATATCGTCATAAATCATTTATTATGTCAGTTTAACTTTGGGTGTTTAATTCCTTAGAAAGATTTAATGATAAGGAGAAGATGGTGGGGGTTAAGTTTGCAATAATATTAAATTTAATTTCTTTTTATTATTGTTTTGTTTTCAATAAACTTATATAATCCTAATTAATAATACGATAAATACATAGTTTGTAAAACAGAATTCATGCATATGGTCAAAACTGTACTTTTGTTTAAAGTTGCAGTAAACACAATTAGAAATAATAAGAAATAGAACGTTATAGTAATAGATATTGCTAAGTAGATTTAGTAAACATTTTTGCCAGCATAGCACCTGTCAGCACATCTATATCACTACTTTATTTAATCATCAATGTATCGTTTAACTGATAAATATATAAAACTGTAATTTTTTTCCCCCAATCCCGTTTTTATATCATATTGATTAATAATGCAAGTTACTCTTGAGTTTCATATTTTTCACTATTTATGTCCATTCTTTATTTAAAAGACAAAATAATTACCAGTAATATTTATACCAGGATCAAAATCAAATATTTACCTATATTGCATTCATTAAGATTAATCAATCTTTCTTAAGTCATAAAATTAATTCCAGCTTTCCTATAAATTTTAATGATATGTGTATTTGTAGTGAAAAAGCTAAATGCTGAAGTTTCAGTACAATATCAAGTACCTTCCTATAACATAGAGTATCACTTGGAAAATTACTATGTGTGATATGTACACTTTCATCAGTACCATAAACAAAATGTTAAAGGAGCTTTGTTTTTTTATATATATGAGCTATCAAAAATATATAGAGTGAATTTTAAACTAAAATTGAAAACATAATTCAATTGTAAAGTCATTTTTCACCCTATTCAAAAATATCATTGTTTAATCTTCACGGGACCACAAAGATTAATTACTATAGCCCAATAGTAACTATTTTGAAGTGTTTTTCTCTTATATGTATTCTCTAAATAATAAGTTGCTTTTGAAAAAATGGATTCCATTTCACTTAAATGACTCCCTTCCTCTCCACCTCAAATGGCTTAGGTTTATATACAAAACTTCAGGATTCAAAAGAGACTTAATTTAACTTGATCTTATGCTAAACTTTTCCAAATCTAGACGTACTATTCAAAATCATTCCAACAGACAAGCCATTATAAATCATTGACTACTGGAAATTCCTTCTTACACATTTATATTCCAATTGTTAAGTTTACCACCTGACTTTTATGACCATAATAAATCATGTATATGTGGTTTTGATTTTAATTATAGTAATGTAAAAGTATTGGAAACTGAAAGAAATAATAAAAGAAAAATTAAGGAAGCAATTTTAATACATAAATACAAGCAAGATTTAATTAATATGCAAGCAACAAATGTTAAGATCACAGAATTATTGGAAAGTTGACATCATGGAATTATGGAAAAGCTGAAAATTTAAAAGTTTTAGTTGACAAAAATATAAGGATAGTTGAAAGCACTTCTAAGTGATGGTTATAGATATATTTTTATAAACTTTTAAGTACTGTATTTTCTAATGTTTATTTCATTCCAATATCAGCCTTTCAAGCTCCTCTTCAATCCAAGATATAGATTTGCTCATTTAAAAGAATTTGAGTTGTAGGAATAAGAGATTTTTTTATTCCGGCATAAATACTATATCTTGGATTGAAGAGGAGAATATTCATTTATTTAACACTCTCAAAAGGCGTGTGCTCAATTAGCTTGAAAGGCTGATATTGGAATGAAATATAATTGCAAGCATGGCGCTAGATAAAATATTTGCTTATTTACTCATAATGTTTATTTATAAATGTACAAACACACACACACACACACATATATATATATATATATATAATTTACTCAAATAATCATGTTCTGTCTATTTGACTCCCAATTTTTTGATTTTCTACTTAAATTAATCTTATATTTTTATAAATATAAAATATAATGTATGAATAAAATCTTTATTACTTTTCCTACTTTTGGCACTATTTATGTTATAATCACCATATTATGAAACGATTAATTTTAATATTTAATCTTTTTTTCATGTATTTGTTAAAAATGGGATCTTAATATTCAGTAAATTGTATAATGTCATTATATATTGTTATATACATGTTATTCATTATGATCAGTTATTCTTTTATATATAATAGCAATTACAAAGTAAAGTCAAATACTCTTTGCATTAAGTTGATACTACAATATCACCAGTGTAAAAACAATCCTTTTCAATATATTTATCTTATAATCTAGTCATTAATCTGACAGTGTTCAAACCTTTAATATGACACAATAAGATCTCACTGGTAAGGATATTGTAACATATTCCAATGAAAGATCAATTGTTTTGAGATTGGACTTAAATTAAAGTTTATACTTTGTATATTTATTTTTTATCTTTATTAATTATTTTGTTATAATGTTTTTTTTTTTTTTTTTACAGAGTGTCATACATTTAATCTAATATTTCCTTTCAACTATAAGATTTCAATATAAATTTTGATTAAGAAGACAACATGATATATTTTCTTATCAAATTTTATTATCTTTCTATACTATTATTTGCATGACATATAAAATTCCTCATATTGTTATTTACTTTATCAAATAATTCTTTTGAAACAGGAAACTATTTACTCATGACAAATGTTTTAATGGATTTGCTCTTTTTTTTTTGACTAAGTAGAATATGACTATTATGAACTGAAACTTTCTAGGCATATGAGAAACATTAAATTGTAATTAAATTTATCAATTCTTTTGAACAAGTCTTATACTTAATAACAGTATATTCTTAATGCTGCTATTTCTTTTATTTATAAATGTGTAAGTTCATTTTTAATTTCCTTTTTCTTTTTGATAATATCTCTGTTACAGTCTTATCCTTCATTTTTCCATGAATATTTTTCTCTGAATAATCAAGACATCAAATGATGCTTGATTTAAGAGATGAGTTATAGATTTATTTTTAAAATATATTATTTTAAAAAATAACAATTCTTTTGTATTTACAAATCATAAAATGTGATGAATTAAAAAAAATTGATTGAATATCATATTTTTAACACTTTTTTTAGCACATGGATAATAAAATTATTGGTTTACATATGATATTTAGAAATGTATTTAGAAATAAGTGAAGTGAATTACAGAAATTTATTGAAATATTGAATATTTAATGGGATCATTACTTAGATATAAGATCTGACTACTAATATTATGGAATTTAAAAATAAGTCACACTTAGGGACATATACAAATAAATAATTAATAAAGAGGAAAGACAACTTCAGCCACTCATTGATGAATAGATGAATGAGGTATGGACTGGCACTCAAAATCAAAAATTTTAAAGATTAAAATTTGAAAAAAACACATTTAAATTTTTACTAGCTTGTGTTCAAACATAGATAGAGTTGAAGCATGGAAAATGAATATGCTACCACTGAATTTTGCGACCATTTATATAATAAATATATAAGAAAAAAAAGATTTTTATATCTGCAGTGTACTTCTAATAATAACTATACTTAAGTCATAAACTATCACCCAAAGCACAATTTTACAAATCAGCCTCTCTCATTATTTTACACATTTTGTGTAAAACTTTGTTTCAAACGTAACATAGAGCTATGGAATGACTTTAATTAAAATCTGTTTACTTTTAAAGCATGACTGCTTTATCTGTACAATTAAATATGTCATTATAAAATATATAAATATAAAGGTGATTGATTCATCACTTTGTGTAGATTTTCAGATGTTTCATACTTTTAGATTGTTTGATAAATTCCTTTTTTTTTTTTAGAAAATGCATATATAGTGAAAAAGACTGTCTAAAATTATATTATAAGTCATCATTTAATAATAAACATTTAATCAAGAATGATGCAAATCTAAAAATTTAATTCATTATAAATATAAATCATGTGCAATAATTAGTATTTGTTCAAAAAATGAAGGGAAGATTAATTTGCACTGTAAAAAAATCATAAGATAATAATAATAAATAGATAATTTAAAAAGGCACAAATATTTATACAACCACATATATTAGACTTCATACGAATTATATATTTATTTAAATTAATTTTATTATTTCAAAAGTAGTCTAGTCATACATAGGGATTAAGATTAATGACTTATAGAGCAACTTTTTAAGAAATCAAAAATTTTGCTAAAAAAGTAATATGTTCAATAAATTGAAAGATATTTTTTTTAAAAAAAGTATTACAATTTGATAATAAAAAAAATTATATTATAAATGATAAATGTCAATCAACATAAATTGGAAATTATTTAAAGAAAATTTAAACAGACAACAGATTATAATAATCTTAAAAACCTATATTGCCTTATTTTGCAAAATGATACTAAGTAAAATTGACAGAAAAAATACAATATAAAATATTAAATGTAATATATATATATATATATATCCATATATATATATATATATATATATATATATATATATATATATATATATATCATACTACGTTGGAAAAAACAACAAAAGCCATGATTAATAAATTGCCTATTGAAACAGAGATAAAAAATAAAATAATACCTCCCTCATAAAAAAATCAAGTGTCTGTCCAAAATTTTATGGACCCCCAAAAATTAACAAATATTCTATAATAGAAGTGAATGGAATTACCATATTTATAGATATTTATAGATTTATTAAACAATTTATAAATATATTTAAAAACCTTATTATATTTCTGCTTTAAAAATTTAAAAAATAACGCTAATCACATTATGGTCAGTTTTGATTCATGTCTTTGTTTACAAACATTCGATTTGATGAAGCTTTAACTGTAATCTCGCAACACTGCAATTTGCTTTGAATAAACATTGTCTTTTGAACACATATTTTGTATACAATCGATAGTTTTACAGACAAGTTTTTGGTACTCCTATGAGCTCATCTAACTCATAAGTAATAGTTGATTTATTCATGGAAAATATAGAAACTCGTGCTTTAGAATCATCATCTTTAAAAGCTCTCGTTTGGCTCAGATACATAGATGACACTTTTGTCATAAGGCAACATGGATCAAATAAATTAGCTGATTGTTTTTTACATTTAAATAATATGTTTTCTAATATTAAATTTACAATGGAGACATAGTTCGTTGGAAAACTGCTATTTCTTGATGTTCTAGTCACTAGAACACCAAATAGTTTTTTTTTTCGATTTACAGAACTAATACACACATAGACATATATTTACATTTACATTCTCATCATCACTTAACTCAGATAGTTTCTGTAGCCAAAACTCGTTTAAATAGAACAATTAACTTTTCAATTAAGTCACATCTGAAAGAAGAAAGAAAGCATATTAATAGTGTTTTATTAGCAAATAGTTATAATTATAAATTTATTAATCAAGGCTTATTTTAAACCGAAAATAGACAAAATAGTAAAGAAAAAGATGATAAATCAGAGATTAGGAATTGTGTTCCATATGTAAAATGAACTACAGACAGTATTGGACGTATATATTAAAACACTATAAAATAAATACAGCATTTTCTGCTCATCAAAATATCAGCAATATAATAACCAAGCCTAAGGATTCAATCCCCCTTGATTCTCATGGTGTTTACCAAATCTCATGTGAAAATTGTAAAGCTTTTTACATAGGTATGAGTAATTATCACATCAGTGTTTGGAGAAATAAACATGCTAATGGAGTTAACCAACACTCATCATCAGTAGCCCTCTCACTCCATACTATAGATTCAGGTCACAAAATTGATTTTTCTAGTACCAGGATCATATCCAGATGTGATATTCTCTACCAGAGCAAAGTTAAAGAAGCTATTGAGATACTTAAAAGGCCAGATTGTATCAATAAGCCAGATGATACATAGAAACTTCCTCCTATTTGGAAAGATTTAAAAAAATGTAACATTTTTGCTATTGGTGGAACTTTAATGTTTTTTTTCTTCAAATCAGTGATTGTAGAGCCTCTAAAACCATCTTTCTATCTTTTATCACTCAGTAGATACACTTGTATGATCAAGTTGAAACGACATTATATAAATATTTACATATTTAATATAGAAGACCTGCAAAATATGCCATATATATATATATATATATATATATATTGCATATATATAAATGTATATATATATATATATATATATATATATATATACATTTAATGTCTGCAATTGAAATGGAAGTAATTAACTCCCACTTAGTATTGTGACATAAAAAGCATGAAAACAAATGGTATCACTGTTATAGAAGCTTAGTTTTTAACATAGTTTTGAAATTATTCAATGAATTTTGCTTATTGTTTTAATTTATGTATAGACTAAATAATGTGGAATCACCATATATATATATATATATATATATATATTGTAATGATCCGGAGAAGAGCTTAACATAATCTGCACTACAGGGTGCCATCTAGGCATTTGAACTAGAAAATTTTATAAAGTAGGCAGATACGCAAGTCAAAAAAAAAAAAAATATTTTTTTTTATAAATTTTGATTCCGGTCGTTAGCCCATTGTCACTAGCTCAGGGAATAGCAGAGATTTATATTTATAATAAATTCTTATCTAAGAATATATAAAAAAGAATAAAATAAGCCACTGCCAGTAATTTACAAACAAACATTTATTTATTCACATATATATAAGACTTAAAATTATTTTAGTATTAGTTTTACATTTTAAAATTTAACTTACATTTTTAACTTTGATAGTTTTAACAAGGCTGTAAACCTTAGCAATGAGTGTCTGAAAAAATCATCACTAGGGACCTCTGTAGGTCTTTAAAACACATGCTTACGCTACAGAGGTCCCTAGTGATGATTTTTTCAGATGCTCATTGCTAAGGTTTACAGCCTTGTTAAAACTATTACTGAAATAATAGTGAGCATTTAATAAAATTTATAATTACAATTTTTAACTTTGATTTTTGATTTTAATTTACATTTAATTTTTATAAATTTACATTTTAAATTTTTTATAAGATCACAGAGATGAGATTATAAAATGTATTTTAATGTTGAGTATAGATCGGTTACATATATTACACGGTCAAAAAACATTTCAAAATAAACATAAACGATCAAAATACAAAATCATTGATACTGTCAATTGCATAGGGAATACAAAAAACCCAATGGTATTCATCATAAGACACTGCATTGACACCAATAACTTAAAAGACATCCAACATAAATACATCTTAGATACTCACCATAGGGTATCAATATTTACCAAATGTCTATATATTTTGATCAAATATGAAAACCAAAAACATAATCAACCGGTAACGAACCCATGCAAACATCTATACCCAACTTAAATTTAATGCATTTTTATTTAGTGTCGAGTATGAATAGACTACATAGATTTGCATTTGAAGATAAAACATTCTATCCCCATTTAACCTTAGGCTAAAAGTTCGCAGTCAAACTGGCATCAATTCATCTGATATATTGATGTATTCAATGTAATACAAATACGGCAACACAAAATAGTTTAAGATAAGACATTGACTCTTGTCATATAGGAATATTACATCTATCTAATGAGAAGAACAATAAAAAATTACTCCATAGAAACGGATTGCGGTCATTTTGCCGACTTATGATCACATTCCTTAGGCAAGAGGAAGTGTGCAGCATATACCAGCGATTCTGCCCGTAGCAAATCTTGCATTACATCTACTAACTACATCAATATATCCAATCCATTGACCCAATTCAACAACGATATGAATAACCTAAGATTACCCTCCCCTAATATAACTTTACAAATCTATACAGCCATTCACACCCAAATTAAGTTTGTCATTGATATATTTTAATTTATCGAAAAACAGAAATCATAATAAAACTTAAAGAACAAAAAATATATAAATGGAAATGATTTTACAAAAGAAATACATCAAATAAAATTTTAACTACTTTAGTCAGATAGGAAATTCTTATATTTATAAATATTGAAAAGTTTAGTATTTAGAGTTCTTTTGTTTAGAAATGTTCATAAATTATATATTTCTTACTGTTTTGAAAAATGTCCATTTTGCTCTGATTTCTTGTAATGGAAGGTATTAATCCCATGAAGTCATAAGGAGATCAGTGTGCAGTTAATCGCTGGTCCTTTATGGTTGATGGTATTCTTCTGGGCCTTGATGTCCTGTGGCCCACAATATCGGAAAACCATGTTTCATTTTTTTTGAATAACTGAAGGAATTGAAAATGCATCTTTCAATCCCTTCTTCTTCAACTTCACACTAACACCTATAGTCGCATCGTAATAATTAATTAATTCTTTTATTTTCCAAACTTTTCCTTTTATATTAATTTTAAGGATCCAATGGACATTACGTCATCGATGATGATATGGTCCTTTTGCTGAGGTCTGATTCCTTTGTTTTTCATTCATTGGCTATTAGTTTCTATTGTTTTCCTATCTGACCGATGCTTATACATTTAATTGCCCAAGGCTAGTTTACATTTGACTAATTAAATTAATCATTTCCATTTTTTCAATAACATTTTAATTTGTTTTGTACAAACTTAGATATATTTTTATCTTTTAGTCTTTACTGACAATTTAGTTTTAAAATACTTTTTCTTTTTTTTTTTTAATAAAGTTTTATTTTAATAATTTTTTTTTCATCTGTGCGATTATATAGATACAAGTTTAGTATAGGATTTTAATTTTCAATTTTTAATTCTTAAAAAGAGAATTTTTATTTGCGAGCTTTTATTTTTTTCATGTTTACTAATAAAAAAACAATGTAACGTCTGTGCTTGTTACATATCAGTAAACTTGCTTAAAAAAATGAACAAAAAATATTTTACTTAGGGTTAGTAATTATGGTACATAATTAACGAAGACAATTACAAAAACATCCAGTTAGTAATTTTACAAAAAGACTATATACAAAAAAAATGTTGACTATTGTTTTCCTAAGGATCATTTACATTCATGCCTCCTCCTCCCCCCAAAAATTCTATTTTCTCTATATTTTATTTTTAAACACGGCATGACAAACAAATTATATAAATTTATTTAAGATGGTTGCATTGAGGTAAATACATTTTTGAAAGATAATGGATTTATACGTGTATATTTGCAGCACAATTATAAATACCACCAACTTATTTATGACTGATTAAAATGCTTAAATAGGATTACACTGAAGTAAATTCCCAACAGTACTCATCGTGAAGTACCACAGACATCGTTACAATATATATATATTGTAATGATCCGGAGAAAGCGACTTAACGTAAACTGCACTACAGGGCGCCATCTAGACATTTGAACCTAGAAAAATTTATAAAGTAGGCAGATACGTTAAGTCGCTTTCTCCGGATCGTTACAACTGGCTTTCCCAATCTGGGGCCGATCTTTAATAAAAACCACATATACCCTGAGTAAATTTCTTTTTTCAAAATGAAATATTTTATCTGTTTACATATAGTCGTATACTTTAAATCTTATAAAAGCACTGCCAGAATGAAATAGCACATATATTAAACACTAGAAAGTATAAATAATTTTAAACTGTATTTCGTTAAAAAGAAAGTCAAAAGGTTGTGATTAATATTTGGTTGTTGATATATATTATGCTTTTATGTGTATAGGTGCGCACAGCCACATAAGTTTATGATCGAAATGTAGTGCCTTACGATGAATACCTTTGGAAATTACTTCAGTGTAACCCTATGTATGCATTTCAATCAGTGATAAATAAGTTGGTGGTATTTATAATTGTGCTGCAAATATACACGTTTAAAACCATTATTTTTTAAAACATATTTATCTCAATGCAACCTTATTTAAATAAATAATTTATAAAATTTGCTTGTCATGCCGTGTGTAAAAATAAAATGTATAAAAAAAATAATAATAGAACTCTTGTGGGGAGGAGGCGTAGACGTAAATGGTCCTTAGGAAAGCGATAGTAAACATGTTTTTTATATATAGTCTTTATACTAACCGAATGTTTGTAAATTTTGTTAGTCGTGTACCATAATTACTAACCCTAAGTAATTTTTTTTTGATCATTTTTTTAAGCAACATTACTGATATGTAACGAGCACAGACATTTGTTACATTGTTTTTTTTTATTTATTAAACATGAAAGTAAATTAAAAAGTTCGCATTTAAAAATTTTCTTTAAGAATTAAAAATTGAAATTAAATATCATCTTAAACTCTTATATATTAAATCGCACAGATAAAAAAAATTATTAAAATAAAACTTCGAAATCAAATAAAATGTTATAAAAACATATTTATAAACAACAAAACATAACACTTATATTAATTATATAAAAAGCCTTTTTCGGCAAATTTATTTTTTGCCCTTTTCAAACATGTCTTCCAATAATACTACGACTACATATACATAGCGACATCTATGTTAATACATGATAAGTAAAAAATAAAAGACAAAAGAATAAAAGAAATATACAATTAGTATAACCAATTCATATAGAACAGCTGAAACTGAATTGGACAGCCTATATTATCATATAACTTATACAACTCTACTATAATTTAAATCTTCATTTCGTAAAATGCATTCCAAACAATCATCCACATCAGTTATCTATCCATTCTTTTTTCATCAACCATTTATTATTCATTCCAATAGACGCCTTATATATATTCATACAATTAGTTTTATTATACATAATATAATTTGTTTCATATAATCTGCGTCTATTAACATCTTTTATATAATTTAAAGCCCTTATACTATCAGTACAATTAATTTTATGTCCAGTTTGCAAATAATGAACATATAATGCTGACTTATCATCTTTCCTATCGATAGCACCATTATGTTCCTTAGCTCTTTCGCTCAATTGCTTTGCTGTCTGCCCATAATAAACCATATTACAAAATTTACAAGTAATTTTATAAACCATTCCCCTTTTATATTGTATCTCATCTATTAACCTATAATTAGTTATTAACTTATCTAAATTTCTACTATTGGCCCATCCCACATTAATATTTTCATCCAAATATTTTTTCCTTTTTTTACATAAAATTTTGTATACATTAGGTAAATATGAAATTTTAATCCATTTCTTCTTATCTTTATTATCATTTCTCTTATTTCGCTTTTTATAATTTCCTATAAAAATACTATTAATATGTCTTATCCCATATCCGCATTTTACATAATCTTGTTCACGAATTTTTCTTTTGCAATTTAGCAAAATTTCTATCAGTGTTAAATTTATCATTTTTATATTTAAAATTCTTTATTACATTCATCTTTTGTATCCATGGCTGCCTTGAATCAATTGGTATAATTTTTCTCAATTTATCATCTTTAACAAAATGCCTTATCACAATATTTCCATCTTGACTCAAAAACATCTCAATATCTAGATATCTAATCTCATTATCAATTTCCTTCATAGTAAAACGGATATTATCCGCATTATTATTAAACTTCCTAAATAATTTATGTACTATCCTTCTATTCCCTATTACTAAACTATCATCGACATATCTAACGTAATATATTACTTCTTTTTTAATTATACTTCTTGTTATAATATTGTTTTCCATATCATTAATAAAAACCGATGCCATTAACCCACTAATTGCACATCCCATTACCCATCCCTTATTTATTTCCCAAAATTGATTATTATATTTAAAAAACAAACTGTTATTTATCAAAATTAAACTTTCCTTTATTATATTAATAATGTTATCATCAGTAATGTGTAGCGATAATGCCTTTATTACTACATCGATACTTTTCAATCTAGGAATACTAGGATACATTGACTCTATATCCATCACAAAAATACTATGATTTCTATTTACTTTCAACTTATTCAATTCATCAATAATGGCCTCTGTATTTTTTATACAATACTGCCCATAACCAATCACATTAGCTATCCACCCGTTCAAATATTTACAAAATTTATTCAATATAAAATCACTAAAATTGAATAGTAATCTTAAAGGGTTACCTTCTTTATGTGTCTTAATCTTACCAAATATATATGGATTCTCATATGACCTAGGATATAAATAATTATACTTCCCATCATCAATAAATCTACAAATTTTCATCTTTTTTAATAAATTTACATATTTAGTCTTTATCATATTTGTAGGGTCTTTAGACAATCCAATATATCCCTCTTTTTTTATTACCAGATCTATTTTTTCATGATAATCCCTATTATATATCACAACAAAACGACAACCTTTATCTTCTTTACATATTGTTAATTTATACACATTACATACATTCTTAATTTTTGTGATGGATATAGAGTCAATGTATCCTAGTATTCCTAGATTGAAAAGTATCGATGTAGTAATAAAGGCATTATCGCTACACATTACTGATGATAACATTATTAATATAATAAAGGAAAGTTTAATTTTGATAAATAACAGTTTGTTTTTTAAATATAATAATCAATTTTGGGAAATAAATAAGGGATGGGTAATGGGATGTGCAATTAGTGGGTTAATGGCATCGGTTTTTATTAATGATATGGAAAACAATATTATAACAAGAAGTATAATTAAAAAAGAAGTAATATATTACGTTAGATATGTCGATGATAGTTTAGTAATAGGGAATAGAAGGATAGTACATAAATTATTTAGGAAGTTTAATAATAATGCGGATAATATCCGTTTTACTATGAAGGAAATTGATAATGAGATTAGATATCTAGATATTGAGATGTTTTTGAGTCAAGATGGAAATATTGTGATTAGGCATTTTGTTAAAGATGATAAATTGAGAAAAAATATACCAATTGATTCAAGGCAGCCATGGATACAAAAGATGAATGTAATAAAGAATTTTAAATATAAAAATGATAAATTTAACACTGATAGAAATTTTGCTAAATTGCAAAAAGAAAAATTTAAACAAGATTATGTAAAATGCGGATATGGGATAAGACATATTAATAGTATTTTTATAGGAAATTATAAAAAGAGAAATAAGAGAAATGATAATAAAGATAAGAAGAAATGGGTTAAAATTTCATATTTACCTAATGTATACAAAATTTTATGTAAAAAAAGGAAAAAATATTTGGATGAAAATATTAATGTGGGATGGGCCAATAGTAGAAATTTAGATATGGTGCTATCGATAGGAAAGATGATAAGTCAGCATTATATGTTCATTATTTGCAAACTGGACATAAAATTAATTGTACTGATAGTATAAGGGCTTTAAATTATATAAAAGATGTTAATAGACGCAGATTATATGAAACAAATTATATTATGTATAATAAAACTAATTGTATGAATATATATAAGGCGTCTATTGGAATGAGTAATAAATGGTTGATGAAAAAAGAATGGATAGATAACTGATGTGGATGATTGTTTGGAATGCATTTTACGAAATGAAGATTTAAATTATAGTAGAGTTGTATAAGTTATATGATAATATAGGCTGTCCAATTCAGTTTCAGCTGTTCTATATGAATTGGTTATACTAATTGTATATTTCTTTTATTCTTTTGTCTTTTATTTTTTACTTATCATGTATTAACATAGATGTCGCTATGTATATGTAGTCGTAGTATTTTTGGAAGACATGTTTGAAAAGGGCAAAAAATAAATTTGCCGAAAAAGGCTTTTTATATAATTAATATAAGTGTTATGTTTTGTTGTTTATAAATATGTTTTTATAACATTTTATTTGATTTCGAAGGATTAGTACAACATAAAAAACGAAAAAGAAAAAGGTATTTTCCGTTTTCTTCTGTTTTAAGTATTGTTAAAATAAAACTGTATTAAAAATAGAAAAAGTATTTTAAAACTAAATTTTAAAAAGATTTGGAAATAAAATTATATCTTTAAATTTATCTTTAAATATATCTTTGATTTGGAAAACAGGTTAATTAATCAGAAATGGAAATGATAAATTTAATTAGTCAAATGTAAACCAGACTTGGGCATTTAAATGTAAAAACATCGGTCAGATAGGAAAACAATAGAAACTTTTAGCAAATGAAATAAATCCATTGGGAAATTGGACCTCAATGAAAACAATCATCGCACGATGACGTAATGTAAATGCAATCCTTCAAATGAATATAAAAGGACATGGTTGAAAATTATTAGTTAATGATTATTAAGATGTGACTATATGAATTAGTACGGAGTTGGAGGTGAAGGGATTGAAGGAGGCGCTTTCAATTCCTTCAGCTGTTAAAGAAAAGGGAGTGAAACATCATTTTTTACATTGAGGACCAACTAAATTAAAAAACCTCCGAATGAATAAATAAAACAACGACTAAATGTATACCAATATCTTCAGGATGGCGTGCGAATTCCCATTCAAACTTACTAACGACAGATAAAGATGAACTGTTTAAAACCGTAAGAACTTTACAATTAATGAACTTTAAATTAAAAACTTTTCGTATTTAAAATAATTGCATTAGTTTCCTATCTGACTAAGGTAGTTAAAATGTTATTTGATGTATTTTTTATTTATTTGTTTAAAATCATTTCCATTTATTTAACTTTGTTCTTTAAGTTTATTTATGATTTCTGTTTTCCGATAAATTAAAATATGCCAATGTTAAACTTAAGTCGGGCGTGAATGGCTGTATAGATTTGTAAAGTTATATTAGGGGAGGGTAATCTTAGGTTATTTGTTTCGTTGTTAAATTGGGTCAATGGATTGGATATATTGATGTAGTTAGTAGATGTAGTCGGAGATTCGCTACTGGCAGAATCGTTTATATATATGCCGCACTCACCCGTTTGCCTATGGAAGGAATTATAAGACAGAGAGCGCAGTTCCTTTCTATGGAGTTTTTTTATTGTTCTTCTCGTTAGATAGATGTAATATTCCTATCTGATTGAGAGTCAATGTCTTTTCTCAATCTTTTTGGTGCTGCCGTATTCCGAATTACATTGAATACATCGATATATCAAATGGATTGATGCCAGTTTGACTGCGAATTTTAGCCTAAGGTTAAATAGGGATAGAATGTTTATTTTCAAATGCAAATCTATGTAGTCTATTCATACTTGACCCTAAATAAAAATGTTTTAAATTTAAGTTGTTTATAGACACTTGCATGGATTAATTATCGGTTAAGTATGTTTTGGGTTTTCATATTTGATCAAAATATATAGACATTCGATAAATAATGATACCTTATGGTGAGTATCTAAAATGTATTTATTCGGATGTCTTGTAAGTTATTGGTGACAATGCAAGTATCTTACGCTGAATACTAGAGGGTTTCTTATATTTCCCTATGCAATTGTCAGAAATCAATAATTTTGTATTTTGATCGTTTATGTTTATTTTGAAATGTTTTAGACCGTGAAATCTATGTAACCGATCTGTATTCAACATTATAAACAAGCTTTCATAAATTTATATGTGCGAACTTAATTAAAATGTAAAATTATAATATAATAGTAATTAAATGTAAATTAAAGTTAAAAATAATGTTAAATGTTAAAATGTAAAACTAATTTAAAATAATTTTAAATCTTATATATATGTGCATAAATAAATGTTTGTATGTTAATTACTGGCAGTAGCTTATTTTATTCTTTTTTTATATATACTCTTAGATTATATTATTAAATCTCTGCTATTCCACTAAGCTAGTGACATGGGCTAATGACCAGAATCAAAATTTAAAAAAAAAAATTTTGACTGACGTATCTGCCTACTTTATAAATTTTTCTAGGTTCAAATGCCTAGATGGCGCCATGGCGGCAGAGCATGAGACTCTTAATCTCAGGGTTGTGGGTTCGAGCCCCACGATAGGTGCCAGTTGTAACGATCCGGAGAAGACAACTTAGCGTAAACTGCACTATAGGGCGCCATCTAGGCATTTCAACCTAGAAAAATTTATAAAGTAGGCAGATACGTCAGTCAAAAAATTTTTTTTTTTTTTTTTTAAATTTTGATTCCAGTCGTTAGCCCATGTCACTAGCTCAGTGAAATAGCAGAGATTTAATAATATAATCTAAGAGTATATATAAAAAAGAATAAAATAAGCCACTGCCAGTAATTAACATACAAACATATATTTATGCACATATATATAAGATTTAAAATTATTTTAAATTAGTTTTACATTTTAACATTTAACATTATTTTTAACTTTACTTTAATTTACATTTAATTACTATTATATTATAATTTTACATTTTAATTAAGTTCGCACATATAAATTTATGAAAGCTTGTTTATAATGTTGAATACAGATCGGTTACATAGATTTCACTGTCAAAAACATTTCAAAATAAACATAAACGATCAAAATACAAAATTATTGATTTCTGACAATTGCATAGGGAAATATAAGAAACCCTCTAGTATTCAGCATAAGATACTTGCATTGTCACCAATAACTTACAAGACATTCGAATAAATACATTTTAGATACTCACCATAAGGTATCATTATTTATTGAATGTCTATATATTTTAATCAAATATGAAAACCCAAAACATACTTAACCAATAACCAATCCATGCAAGCGTCTATAAACAACTTAAATTTAAGGCATTTTTATTTAGGATCAAGTATGAATAGGCTACATAGATTTGCATTTGAAAATAAACATTCTATCCCTATTTAACCTTAGGCTAAAATTCGCAGTCAAACTGGCATCAATCCATCTGATATATCGATGTATTCAATGTAATTCGGAATACGGCAGCACCAAAAAGATTGAGAAAAGACAATGACTGTCAATCAGATAGGAATATTACATCTATCTAACGAGAAGAACAATAAAAAAACCCATAGAAAGGAACTGCGTTCTCCATCTTATAATTCCTTCCATAGGCAAACGGGTGAGTGCGGCATATATATAAATGATTCTGCCTGTAGTGAATATCCGACTACATCTACTAACTACATCAATATATCCAATCCATTGACCCAATTTAACAACGAAACAAATAACCTAAGATTACCCTCCCCTAATATAACTTTACAAATCTATACAGCCATTCACGCCCGACTTAAGTTTAACATTGGCATATTTTAATTTATCGGAAAACAGAAATCATAAATAAACTTAAAGAACAAAGTTAAATAAATGGAAATGATTTTAAAAAAATAAATAAAAAATACATCAAATAACATTTTAACTGCCTTAGTCAGATAGGAAACTAATGCAATTATTTTAAATACGAAAAGTTTTTAAGTTAATGTTCATTAATTGTAAAGTTCTTACGGTTTTAAACAGTTCAACTTTATCTGTCGTTAGTAAGTTTGAATAGGAATTCCCACACTGTTCTGAAGATATTGGTATACATTTAGCCGATGTTTTATTTATTCATTCGGAGATTTTTTAATTTAGTTGATCCTCAATGTAAAAAATGATGTTTCACTCCCTTTTCTTTAACAGCTGAAGGAATTGAAAGTGCCTCCTTCAATCCCTTCACCTCCAACTCCGTACTAATACATATAGTCACATCGTAATAATCATTAACTAATAATTTTCAACCATGTCCTTTTATATTCATTTGAAGGATTGCATTTACATTACGTCATCGATGCTATGATCCTTTTCGTTGAGGTCCGATTTCCCAATGGATTTATTTCATTTGCTAAAAGTTTCTATTGTTTTCCTATCTGACCGATGTTTTTACATTTAAATGCCCAAGGCTGGTTTACATTTGACTAATTAAATTTATCATTTCCATTTCTGATTAATTAACCTGTTTTCCAAATCAAAGATATATTTAAAGATAAATTTAAAGATATAATTTTATTTCCAAATCTTTTTAAAATTTAGTTTTAAAATACTTTTTCTATTTTTAATACAGTTTTATTTTAATAATTTTTTTTATCTGTGCGATTTAATATATAAGAGTTTAAGATGATATTTAATTTCAATTTTTAATTCTTAAAGAAAATTTTTAAATGCGAACTTTTTAATTTACTTTCATGTTTAATAAATAAATAAAAAACAATGTAACGAACATCTGTGCTCATTACAATATATATATATATATATATATATATATATATATATATATACATATATTGTGATCTCTTGGATCAACAACTAATCTAGTCTCATGTTTGGGGGGATAATCCACCTTTGTGTCCTTCTCTTTGAATGCTGGAATCATATACGAATCTGGGCACACATTTTATGGCACCAAATCCGCTCTTTGTAACCTTCAATACCTGAATAATCAAGAATATAAGCATAAAAAATATTAAACTAACGAGATGATTCCTTTATTGAACAATCTAAAGAAAATCACAAGGTGATTAGTAAAGATAATAACTTCTGGTCAAACCAGCTTTAAAATCCACCAGCAAATAAACAAACCAACTATGATTAAAGACAATTAAAATTTATCAAACTAATAAAAAACTAATAATTAAATAGTAAAAAGAAATGAGTCTAAGACTGAAGAGAAAAGAACGAAGATGTATGAGAATAATGAATGATTAAGAATAAAAGTTAATGAATGGTTAACATGATAAAAGAATAAAAGTCAATGAATGATTAACCAATTATTATAATGAACTAATGTCAAATGAGAATGAATAAATAAAAGAATGATCAACATGAAATTGAAGAACAAAGTTAATAACAAAGACTGAAATTTTAAACTATAAAGTAATATCTTATTAAATGGTAAGAAGATAAGCTCAATAAAAATAGGCATTCCAAGCTTGACAAAACCAGAATATTTATCATAAAGTCAAATCAAGCTATACATTTAATGACAAAAGAAGCAATTTTCACCTTAAAGTTTGGTTGACTTTTATAAAACACTGAATGTAATATAATTCAAGTACAACTATAATAAATAACTAGCTATAAAATTTACTACAAATTCAATTTCTACCTTGAAACTTAACAACTAATTTTTCTCAGGGTTCAAACAACTCAAAGATTGTTATACAAAATATTATTGGGTCAGTGAAAGGGATTTTGCCATTACCCAAATATAATTCACAAAACTGCTCTTAATATAAACTCAAATTAACACTATATTGAGCAGTTCCACAGAAACTTTAGAAATTCAATAACTATTATAAACTTTAATATTCAAGAAATAGGAAGAACTTTTAATAACTACACTCAATAATTTACCAACTTCCTTTTCTCAAATAATTATCAACCATGTAATCAAGATCTGCAGGTTCAAATAAACTGATTAAACCAATATTAAGTGTTTATCTTTTAGTATATCACTCAAAAATTACATGCACTCTAGGTTAATGATGTTTTGATTGTTAAGTGATGATGCCTTAGATGTACTCCTAAATTATAGGGCTTAACAAAATTATTATGATATACCAACATATAGTTAATTGTACTATATTGATCAATGATGATTTCAATATGTAATCCTCTGATTTGTTGATAGCAATAACAATAATAATGTGTGTATGGTGATTAGAAATAAGACTAGAGGCAACTAAATGAATTTTTTACACAACAAGATTTATTTACAGTATTTACTACTTTATTTCAGAGACATTGTCTGAAATAAGACCAATACTGTAAATAAACTCAGGGATGAAAAATAATGGATATCCCCCTTATTTACACACATAGTAAATAAATCAAACTAATACAGTGATATTCCTAGTATCACTATTACTATTATAGGCTCTGTTACTATTCTTATTCTATCTTTTAAAATAAAATAGTTAAACTTTATTTAAGAATTATAAACAAAAGTGTGTTTAAATCTTTGGTATCTGGGCCAATTTTACAATCTAAACTCAAAATTATAAAGAAGAGTATTCTACTATATCTATTTGATTTTTCAGAATATTATAATGGCAACTATCATATGCAGCACAATTAATAACATTACAATTTAAGATTAATAGATTTAGTATGTAAGTGAGAACAGGCATCATAAGTCAAATGCACACATGATACTGAAAACATTACCTATGTCCACTACATAACCATTTTAATATTTAAACTATTTTACCGATCCATCGGAGAATCACTGCTTAATAGAAATGAATCAACATTGGACTTGTGCATTTCTTGCTCTTTGATCTAAAGTTCTACAATCACTAGTAAGTTTTGGTCTGTTTGTCCATAAATTGATGAAGATCCTCCAACATCATCAAGACACTATTCCAATTAGGCAAACACTATAAATAGACCAGAGACCCTTAATGTAACTTTACATCGTTCTTGCTATTTGATTTTGAAATATTAAACTCACCATACATGGTGGAAAACTAACTCTATAAACCTATGAGGAATCAAACAATAAAAGGAGGCTATACAAAACATGATAGTTGTATAATAATATAGCTAATTCTAATACCTCATTATAAGTATACAAGTATAAGTTTTTCCTCATCATAGGAAAACAGAATTCAGACCATGGATATCCTCTCTTGGGATTAATTAAGCTAACTAAGCACTGATTATTACTCAGCCTCAACCATATCAACCTTTCATGTAATAAGCAATGGGCAAATTTCTATCAGTCCATGCTCAATATTAATATTAATATAATTCCATTTGATGCTATTACATGTGACACCTACTTCTCAGCTGAAAGCTGTCACAAATCTTTATCAATACCAGGGCAAGGTAAAATAACACTAACAATAAAAGTGAAAACATAAATATTCCATTTCACAATGCAGAAACTATTAATGTATTAATAGACAAATCACCAAAATATATGTCAAATGATCATTAATTATTTTAAAATAACAATTATACTTTTGTTATAGCAAGCACTATGCATGTAAACAATGAACATCAACCTACATTTATATTCAAAGTGGACATGTTCATTCATATGCAAAATTAAGAAATGAAACAAGACTTATATCAATTTTTTATGTAAAAAAAAGAATTAAGTCATTATAGTATATCTTTGACAAAATGTAGTCTGTTTGTTCACCTTTAATAAATGATTAGAATCTATTTCAAAAGTGTGAGAGGTAAATATCTCCCTTTCTCTCTGTCTCGATAAATGTTGCTTAATAGTGTTTTCCCTTACTTGGGAAAATAGAAAAAAATATATATTAATGAATGTATATATATATTTAAACATCTGTACATCATTTTACTAAACATATCTTATACTACAATAAATATATATAAAAAAATCCTAAATGACACATGATGTTAATATTATAACACTAAAGACAACAAGAATAAGAAATAACAACAAACATTTTTTCCCATTATATTTTGTTCTATTAGTCAAAGTTTATTTCATCCTTGTAAGCTAAATTTATAATAAAATTGATATTATGATTAGTAAACATTCCTAAGTAATGCAGATATATATTTTGATTATCCTGTTCAATGCTAGCTTAATAAAAACAATATTCAAACGTTTTCAAGAGTAGCATAATCAAAATCGGTTTATCAACATTTTAATCCAGATAAATTTCTTTAAAAAATGACTTTAGAGTTTTATTATAATTAACACATTCAACTTTTTATAATTATTTGTTGATTTTGTTCTTCTTTTCACGGTAATGTCTGTAACAACTTTAAATAATCTGGGCATTTTTAAAACATTTTTTTTAAAAAATATTATTAAGATACATGTTGCACAATAAAAATTTAAAGTATATATTTGTTTTATTTCATTTTTATCAACACAGTACTATGTGTTTAGCAATACTAAGAAGAATTTATTCAATTATAAATACAATATTCTTAGCATTTTTAATTAATCTGTAACTTTTAAATTTCTATAATTAAGCAAGTTGGTGCTAAAGCAACCTTGCAGATGAGTTTTCTTTTTTAAGAAGAATAGGGAATAAAATCATGCAAACTTCTTTTAACTTTATTAAAAGTTTATATGATTCAAAAATGACTTTTTTTTTGGTTTGTTAACTCTATCCCCTGACATTTTTTTTTCAAAATTATTTCAAATTATTTTATTGAAATTATAATTTATAGATACAAGTATTCTTATGCTTGATACTAAGAGTGTGTGAAAAAACAAACAAGCATTTTTACCATCTTCTTTTTCAATAAAAATAATCTATGCATCATGTTTAAATCTGACAATTTAAAAACATAAATGAAATAAAAGCAAAAACTTAGGTTCTTTGAAATTGTTCTTGGTATGAAGTAATATTTGTAGAAGTAAATTATTATCCACATTGTTCCCATTTCTCCTTCCCAGTATAAATCTTAGGAATTTTAAAATCGATGAAAAAACAGTGTTGAATGTAGTACAAGGTTGAAGATTTTCTATTGCATATTTTTTTTAAATAACAATATCTTAGAATTTCTTTCAAGTAGATTCCAATTTTTTCGATTTTTTCAGCTTATTCTTACATATTTTATAAGTTTAGAGTTGAAGTCTGTTGATTTTGATTCTCTTTTTCTTAATCCCTTCTACAACTTTGTTATGTAATTTATACCTTGTATTACGTTGCATGATTAGTAACAAATGGACCAATAACACTTAAGGGTAAATATAATTAATATTATTCTAACTACCTTCATTTTTAATAACTATCCATAATATTCAAGACTGTTTTTAATTCCTAAAAAATATGCTTAAGGAATTGATTATATCTATTCATTTTACAAGATTTATATATATTTTTTTTCAATTGCTATTCAACAATAATATAATAGCAATATATTTATCTCCCACTTAATAATTATATTGTCAAATTATTTTATCCCTAGACAAAGCCTACCCTGGATTTGAAACCTCTTCTCCACTCAAGCAGATTTCCTTGTGCATCCAGAAAAGTCTTTATTTAAAACCACTTATTAAAATTTTACTTCCAAATATATTTGAATGATTTAAAATTTAAAATTATTTAATACAGGAAACTAAATAAAAGGTCACAAATATATATATATATATATATATATATATATATATATATATATATATATATATATATATATATATATATATATATATATATATATATATATATATATATATATATATATATATATATGCAGAAGATGAACATAAGTCTTAATTTTAACAACCTCTGAATATTAAATGGAATATTAATTTTAATAAAAGCAATTTCATTTCAACAACATACATTAAAAAAATTATGATTATTTATTATATTTTCTAAAACTAACATTTCATCTAATGATCAGAAGTTATTAAAAGTAAAACTCATTCATTTCATCTGTATAATTTAATGGTCATTTGAAATATTTTAATCTATATAAATTAAAACAATAGCAAAATGTATCCTATAATTCAAAACCACATCAAGCACTAAGTTTAAATAACAAAATGACTTAATGTTACCATTCTGTTTTTCATGTTACATAGCTCAATGGGATAGTTACTCCTGATTCAAATATATATATATATATATATATATATATATATATATATATATATATATATATATATATATATATATATATATATATATATATATATATATATATATATATATATATATATATATATATATATATATTGTACCCACTGCTCTCTTCACTTATTCACCTTATTAGATTTATAATTTCCCAGGCGCCAATTCTATACAAGATAGAATAAAATTTATAATTGTAAATTCCTCTATGGCTTAGCTCAGTTCAGGTTATAGGATATGGTCTTCATATAGGATGCAAATAAAGGTAATAAAACATTTATTAATAACAATTCTGTAACACTAATTTAATTATATGCCACACATTTATTTAATTATAAAACTATTGCAAAATTATCAATTATCATATTTAATATAGGATAGATAATGATGAGGATCGGGTATCTTTTTATCTACATCACCACCTATTCTAAGCAAAGTAGAATATATTATTAGCACTGTAATATGGTAATTTATCATCTCCAGACAGATAAAATAAATTGACTTCTACTGGAAAATCTATATATTTTAGGGCTATGCTATGTTAACCATATATGTGTGTGTGTGTGGAAATGTAGAATCGAATGTAAATAATCAAGCAATTCATTTGGGCTTTTAATTCATTAAAACGTTTATTAAAAAAAATAAAAGACAAAATAAATAATAATAATAAACAAAAAAAATATTATTTTATGCACCTTTCTAACCAATTATATTTCTTCTACAGTAAAACCAAAATTGACTAATATTTAATATACAAATCTTATATTTTCGAATATGTGTGCTTTTATAATATCTTAAATACAATGTATTTTTAAAACATACTTTTTATTAGCTTATTTATAAACTTTGATGATGCCATAAATCAATCATCTTTTATACATACTATAAAAATTTATACAACACTTGTGTGTTATAATCAGTGTATATCATCTAACACTAATTATACAAGAACAAAGAAAGTTAGGGATAAACAATAACTAAACACTTATACTTATACTTATACTTATATACATGTGGGTTAAATAATATCTCCAAACTCACTCTAAATAATCTAATTGTCCCTTGATCATTTTTATCTTCAACTTATAACAGACAATGTTTTAATTCTTTATTTTTTTAAATAAACTTCATTAACAAATTGAAGCATAATAAATACAATTTTTTTAAAATAATAATTTATAGCATCATGCACACATCTGAATATCTATAATCACCTATAATATAATTTCTAGATCATACAAAATAAAAAATTATCATATTATAATGATATGAAGTTACATTGTTTTGTTTTGTTTGTTTTTTTTTAAAAAGAGAAAAAAAATTGGTTATACATTTATTATCAGTAATGACAAAAATACTTATCAAGATCTCATCATTACATGTTAAGTTTTTTTAAACAAATTGAAAAAAATTGAAAATTGAAAGAAACATACATATTAGTTTCAAAGACAACAGTAAATTATAATATAGAAAAAAAATTTCTATTCATTGTTAAAGCATAATCTGTTAAGAACGACATTAGTCTTTTTCCTTTTTATCCTAGAATTCCGTTATAGATGCAATAAATGACATTGGCATGCATTGGAATTATTTTGTTATATATGCACGGATAGCAAAGTTATACAGTATAAAATTATATTCTTGATATAAGATTAATAGATAAACTTTTTCATTTTAAATTTTATTTTGTAGAATATTGATAAAAAAATTCTTAAAATTGAAAATCAAGCATTTCATTATAGCATCTAATAAAAAACTTTTAGCTAGCTTTATTTTAAATAATTTTTCCATTTTAATATTATTTAGCTTTGGTAATACTTTAAAATAAATCATAATAATTTAGCTTACATATCATCCAGGCATTTTAAAGGTAGTGAATTTGGACCATCGTTTGGCAGAAATTTGGAGGCTGGTATCCCTCTGGGGGGTGTCTATCTCCTCATTTTTATTTCATTCCAGTAGTATAATAACAGAAATTCTCCACAGGTTTATTAGTAGAATCCTTGGGATGTTTTTTTTTATATATCTGTTCTAATACTCTTAGAGAGTTATTGAATCCTTTAAGTTTTTTTTTTTTACATTTTCTTCCTTGGAGCTTTTTTTTTACTTTTCTTCAAGTTTTAAACTCTATGCCTTTTTTTTTCCATCACACTCTTCGTGTTTTTTTATTACAATCAACTTTAAAAGTGTGCCAGAATTTTACTTATAAAATTTTAACATTACAATATTTGAAATAGAATAAACATAATAATAATAACAAAATTAAATATCAAATATTAATTTATAAATGTTTTTCACCAATATACAAATAATCTTTATCATTTTTAAGTATAAGATTATGAACACTATATAATTAGTAAAAAAAAATAAAATATAGGAAAGAAAATTCTAATTAATAATATATCTATATTTCTGCTCATTATGACATGTAAATTTTTCTACTACATACAAACATCTCTGATGTTATTCACCCTCTTCTCCTACACCAAACATATATAATCCAAAACTTTACCAATCAGTACACCCACTTAATGTTTTAATTTTTTAAATCCTAATTTTAACTAGCAAATTACATCTCAATTCATTTTACTCAGATAATTAACTATAGCCATTGTTAGCACAAAAGTGAACTTCCCACATTTATTCCTGATGCCAGCCTGGAAGGGCACAATCCTTCCCCCTTATGAAAGAAAAATGAATTGGATAAACAAAAATCAATATTAATAGCACATCAAATTTTACATTAAGATCATTCCTCAATTAGAAAATTATGTTTATCGAATAAACATAAAACAATAAAACATTTAATGCTTTTACAAACACTTGTTTCTATTATATTTTAGCAACATTAAATAAGCAAAAAATAACTAAATTCTATATTGAACAATATGTATAACTTTTATTAATCATGTCTTGCAGGATATGACATCAAACTATGAGCATTATAGGTTACTTTAAACCTTGTGTTTATATTCTTGATCTCCTTTCTTCTAATAAGTTTTTTACTACAAGATTTCATTTTCACTTTACTAGATTTAACTCTAATCTTTTTAATATATTTTACATTATTCTTCACTTTCTTAAGATGATTTATAATAAATAATTCTTCCTTTACTCCTTTGAGGTTGATTTTATCCTTTTCTAAATCTGTCTCTGGCTTATAATTTTCCTAAAAGAATTCATATGAAATTTCTTCATAATCTTCATTTTACATTTAATCTTTATTTGATCAAGTTTTCCAACATAAATAACACCACTCTACATATGACATCTCCATACAGTACTTTTCTGTGACTACTCATCTTCATGTCCCAATTTAAGTACTTACAAATACATTCAGAGTCTATACTTCTACTTTTATTTTGTAATTTATTGCCTGAAATATGAATAAATTTCATTAATTTGTTTTTCAAAATTTCTAGACATTTCATGCTTAGAGAAATTATTTCTACATATATGAATTCACTCATCCCTTTATTTCTATCAAGAATTTTTTTAATATCTTCAAACATATCCACACTCTTATTTCTGTATAATTCCAGTTCTTGGTTCCCTATTTCTCTGAGTTTTTTATATGCCCTTAACTCTTCTTTGGCTAAATTAATATTTTTACTAACTAGTTTAACAGTCTGCTGATTTTCTTCCTTAAACAGCACTATTGAATCATCATCAGATATTTTAATTTTCTGAAGGGGATTATTAACACATGTCTCTAACAATCCTGATTTGATTACCTGATCTTTTATATTCTCTTGCATTTCTAGCTTTATTTTGGGTATTTCTAACCTTGCTTCTAGCTTTGTTTTTAATTTCACTTCTAATTTTATCTCTGATATTTCTGACTTTATTTCAACTATCCTCTCCTCTGATTTCTTTTGACTCAATTTTATTTATATTGCTATCTCTGATTCATGACTTTTTACTTTCTTCTCCACCCCTTGCATCTGCCTAACTATACTAGTGTTTATTTCTACCATGTTTGACTTTATTTCTGAAACTTCCAATTTTATTTCAGCTATCCTTCCCTCTAACTTATCTTGACCTGACTTTAGTTCTGCAAACATCTCTTCTGACTTTCTCTATCTTCTATTCATCCAGACTTTAGTTCCCTTAGTTCTGATTTCAACTCTGCTTGTCCTGACTTTAGTTCTTCTCTTAAATCTGATTTCAATTCTATTAACATCTATTCTGATTTTTCTCTACCTTCTACTTTACCAGATTTAGTTCTTTTAATTGTGATTTTGCTTCTGTTTGACATAACTCTAATTTTTTAAACATCTCTTTCAACCACATTACCAGGTCACTATCTGTGGTTTTAGGGATAGTATCTCTCATCTTACTAGACTCTCCATATGATATATCTATAGCTTCATTTCCTGATTCAAGGTCGGGAAACAATGCAACCATGTCTGGAGATGGTGTATCTTGAGACCCACCCAAACTATCATATAAACTAAACTCTTCCATTTTATAATCTCTTAAAAATTTATTAATACTACTTAAGAAAATAAGGTTTACCAATCACAACCTCCACCAAACCAACAATTCAAATTCACCATCACTATGTAAAATGACATAAAGTTTCCACAATTTTATTTTTCCCTATAATGTTCGATTTTCCACACACACATAGATAAGAAGACATTAAGTTTTAATTAAATAACATTAATCTAAACATAGCTGAAGTTATTACTTAAATTTTACATGATCCACTATAGTTATATTACAAACTACACCAATCCAAATAACTGATAAAAGATCAAAATAATTTAAACATATTCATTTATCTTTATGTTGTATTGGGTGCATCCAAATATTATAACCAGCATTTATTACCCAAAAGAAAAAAAAATTATAACCAAAATCAAATTAATGATGACATGCATTTACTATGACAACTGATATACAATTTTTACTTAAATATGGTAAATGCCAACCTTTGCATAAGAATATATAAAATAGCCTGTTAAAAATGAGCTATATATTCAAGTTATATATTCATCCATCCTTCTAAAGATCCAACAGATACTGACAGCCATAGAATTTTTAGCAGTCCATAATTTTGAATTAGATAAAAGAATTCCATCACTGCTCTCAAAACATACAATGCTCCATGAACACTCTGATGATCGACCCATTTTAACCACACTAAGCTACCACAATCCATAATATTTTACTACAAATGCTATCACAATGCCCTGCTTACATCCAAGTCTTAGGGGATATTTATAAAATATTGTCTTGCTTATCTTTGGTAGTCCTAGAGACAAATATTACATATATATTAGAAAGAACTATGCCTTGCTCTCTCTGGAGTCTTAGAGGCAAAATCATGGCAGGACTACTGTTAACTGCTTCATGATAACTAACAACTGATATCATAATTTGAGTTGGAGCAGTGAATGAAAACAATCAGTCACTAGTGACATGAATACACCATATAATTAAGGCAATGACAGAAACTCTCCATCCATCACTAAAAACTTGCAATATAACCAACAAAACACCAACAATCAAGCATTTTATTTAACCTTCAAAATTATAGACTTTCTATAACAGTAATGTTCCGAATCTGAACAACACTATTACTTTATAATTTAATATCATCAATAATTCTATACTTATCTAGCAGCAATGCTATATTTCATTGAGAAACAATATATATATATATAATTATATATATATATATATATATATATATATATATATATATATATATATATATAATGTTATCAACTTTAACATTTACTATAAGTTGTGATATTTATATAGCTTTAAAATTTTAAACAAAGCTATTTTCATGGCTGAATTTATTTATTTCATCTAAACAAAAAAAAATATATATATATTTTTAAACTATACATCTGACATTCATATATCTACTACACATCTTTCAGGTATTGGCTTATTTCAAACTCTAATTGGCATATTAAAAACCACAGTTAATGCTCCATTTACCCCTAGTTCCATGTTATCAAACATTTCTATTAATTTTCCAAATATATATATATATATATATATTTTATATTTATATATATATATATATATATATTATATATATATATATATATATATATATATATATATATATAAAATAAATAAAAATATCCGTTAATTAAAAATAATATTGTAATTATAATTGAAATAATATTTTTAAACGGTTTATAAACAATTCAAACAATCTTTAAATCCGCAGAAGTACTTTCGGTTACTTTCAAACCTGCCTCAACTGCTATTAAATTCAAAAACTAAAAGCGGAAGCAAACGTCATCAATTCAAATTCCACGAATCTCGTATTTTAATGTTAGAAGCTTGTCGATTTATCAAATGTGTTTTATTCCTGTTTATAAAAATTGCCTCTTTAATTTTTCTTTTACTATGGTTTCTCTCTTCATGAAGAATTTTCACATTTTCAAAATTAAATTTAAATTTATGTTTACATGTTTTTTCATGATCAAAGAAAACTGAAGAAGATATTAAATCACCATTATTTTTATTTTTTACACGCTTATATAACAATTCGTGTTCCTTCAATCTTTTCTCAATGTTGCACCTAGATTCACCTATATATGATAGCATACAATCACAAAAAATTTGATATATGACATTACTTTTTTGCTTGATAGGTATGACATCCTTAGAATTATTAACTAATTTGTTAATATTGTTTGGAACGTAGAATGAAACATTAAATACATTCTTATATAAATCCTTAAAAAATTTTACTTGTGGATTTGAAATAAATGGAATAGATATCCATTTTTTATTATTAATCTTCATTTCTTTTAAATTATAATATTTTTTTAAATTGACTTAAAGTATTGTTTATTTGTTCCATTTTATAACCAACATCAAGCAATTCCTTGGCAAATATCTCAATATTTTTCAATTTATCACTTTGGTAACGACATAATTTTTCATTTCGAAACAAAAAAGATTTAAAACTTGCCATATTATGCATCATTGGTACTTTTGATTTAAAATTTATATATCCTCTTTTTTGCAATGGCTTAATTATTAGTTTATAATTTAATATACTGTTATCTCTTGTGATCATTAAATCTAAATAGTTAATCTTATAATCCTGTTCTTTTTCAATAGTCCATTTCAAGCCATTCAATTTATTTAATTCCTCTATAATCAAATTTATACTATTAATGTTTCCACAGACAAAAACATCATCCACATATCTTTTGTAAATTTTAATTTCTCCAAAAATACACATATTTAAAATATTACTCTCATATGTAGATAAAACGAAATTGCAAACTTGTGCAACTACAGGCAATCCCATAGGCCAACCTTTGGTCATTTTATAATATTGACCTTCAAAAGATGCAACAATGTTATCATTAAAACATTTTAAAGAGTCAATGATAAATTTTATCATATATTTACAAATATTTTTATTTTTTAATGCATGTTCAATTATTTTTATGGAATTCATTCTATCAATAGATCCATACATTTCTGTAACATCCAATGAAGCAATAATATCATTTTCATCAATAATTAAATTTTTAATACTATTAACAAAGTCAAATGATGAAGCAATAGTATTTTCTCCAAATCCTAAAAAGTCTTGTAAAAGTTTACCAATATATTTAGAAGACTGATATATAAAGGAACCACCAAAATCTATCATTACTCACAAAGGATTACCTTCTTTATGTAATTTTATATTTGCAAAAATACGAGGACATATAGCACAAGAAGGATATATCATATAGTATACATTATTATTTAAAACTTTATTTTTAGCAATTTTTAAAATATTGTTAATAAATTTTATTCTTTGACCATCCATATTATAATATTCAATCAAAAAGAAACCAAGTTTGTCCATTTGCATTTCAATTTTATTAATATATTGATATTTCGTCAACAAACACATACATAAACCTTTGTCCTCTTTCAAACAAATCATATCATCAATCTTCAATTTACGTTTAAATTCCGATATAGCCAATTGCCATGATTTATCATAAGGTATTGTATCAAATCTTTTGCAATTAATTTTCTTAATAATATCATCAGCAAAATTATCATTACCAGGAATCATTTCAAATGTATTTTGAACAGCTGCAATTAGTTCCAAATTATAATCTTACCAAATACCACCAACGTATTTAGCTCCATGACTTAAAACGTATTTCTGAATTAAATGTATCCTATTATTTGATAAATTAACAAAGTTTAAATCATTATAAGCGTGTGGATATCGCTTATTAAATAAAAAATCAACTTTTTTCTCAAATTTGTTATATAATTTACGTTCAATTACTTTAAATCCATTTTCACAAATAATTTTATATTCGTTCCAGGCATACCATTCATTTAAAATGATTAAATGTTCAATTGCTTTCAAATATTTACGAATATCAAAAAGTTCCTTTTTACAACTTTTAATAATATTATTTAAAATAATCAATTTTAATTTATCCAAACATTTTGGTATTAAATTTATACAGCTGTTCAATTTTATATTACAACAATTCGGGAATATCTGAAAAATTTTACAAACCTTGAAAAAACGAAGTTTGCACTTCAGCTTAATAATCTTTTTACATTGTCTCCGCAATTCCTTAACGATCCACCGTTTTCTAAAATTACTTGAATCCATTATGTTAAATATATGTAAAATAAATAAAAATATCCGTTAATTAAAAATAATATTGTAATTATAATTGAAATAATATTTTTAAACGGTTTATAAACAATTCAAACAATCTTTAAATCCGCAGAAGTACTTTCGGTTACTTTCAAACCTGCCTCAACTGCTATTAAATTCAAAAACTAAAAGCGGAAGCAAACGTCATCAATTCAAATTCCACGAATCTCGTATTTTAATGTTAGAAGCTTGTCGATTTATCAAATGTGTTTTATTCCTGTTTATAAAAATTGCCTCTTTAATTTTTCTTTTACTATGGTTTCTCTCTTCATGAAGAATTTTCACATTTTCAAAATTAAATTTAAATTTATGTTTACATGTTTTTTCATGATCAAAGAAAACTGAAGAAGATATTAAATCACCATTATTTTTATTTTTTACACGCTTATATAACAATTCGTGTTCCTTCAATCTTTTCTCAATGTTGCACCTAGATTCACCTATATATGATAGCATACAATCACAAAAAATTTGATATATGACATTACTTTTTTGCTTGATAGGTATGACATCCTTAGAATTATTAACTAATTTGTTAATATTGTTTGGAACGTAGAATGAAACATTAAATACATTCTTATATAAATCCTTAAAAAATTTTACTTGTGGATTTGAAATAAATGGAATAGATATCCATTTTTTATTATTAATCTTCATTTCTTTTAAATTATAATTTTTTTTAAATTGACTTAAAGTATTGTTTATTTGTTCCATTTTATAACCAACATCAAGCAATTCCTTGGCAAATATCTCAATATTTTTCAATTTATCACTTTGGTAACGACATAATTTTTCATTTGAAACAAAAAGATTTAAAACTTGTCATCTTATGCATCATTGGTACTTTTGATTTAAAATTTATATATCCTCTTTTTTGCAATGGCTTAATTATTAGTTTATAATTTAATATACTGTTATCTCTTGTGATCATTAAATCTAAATAGTTAATCTTATAATCCTGTTCTTTTTCAATAGTCCATTTCAAGCCATTCAATTTATTTAATTCCCCTATAAGCAAATTTATACTATTAATGTTTCCACAGACAAAAACATCATCCACATATCTTTTGTAAATTTTAATATCTCCAAAAATACACATATTTAAAATATTACTCTCATATATAGATAAAACGAAATTGCAAATTTGTGCAACTACAGGCAATCCCATAGGCCAACCTTTGGTCATTTTATAATATTGACCTTCAAAAGATGCAACAATGTTATCATTAAAAAATTTTAAAGAGTCAATGATAAATTTTATCATATATTTACAAATATTTTTATTTTTTAATGCATGTTCAATTACTTTTATGGAATTCATTCTATCAATAGATCCATACATTTCTGTAACATCCAATGAAGCAATAATATCATTTTCATCAATAATTAAATTTTTAATACTATTAACAAAGTCAAATGATGAAGTAATATTATTTTCTCCAAATCCTAAAAAGTCTTGTAAAAGTTCACCAATATATTTAGAAGACTGATATATAAAGGAACCACCAAAATCTATCATTACTCGCAAAGGATTAAACGTAAATTGAAGATTGATGATATGATTTGTTTGAAAGAGGACAAAGGTTTACATATGTGTTTGTTGACGAAATATCAATATATTAATAAAATTAAAATGCAAATGGACAAACTTGGTTTCTTTTTGATTGAAGATTATAATATGGATGGTCAAAGAATAAAATTTATTAACAATATTTTAAAAATTGCTAAAAATAAAGTTTTAAATAATAATGTATACTATATGATATATCCTTCTTGTGCTATATGTCCTCGTATTTTTGCAAATATAAAATTACATAAAGAAGGTAATCCTTTGCGAGTAATGATAGATTTTGGTGGTTCCTTTATATATCAGTCTTCTAAATATATTGGTAAACTTTTACAAGACTTTTTAGGATTTGGAGAAAATACTATTGCTTCATCATTTGACTTTGTTAATAGTATTAAAAATTTAATTATTGATGAAAATGATATTATTGCTTCATTGGATGTTACAGAAATGTATGGATCTATTGATAGAATGAATTCCATAAAAATAATTGAACATGCATTAAAAAATAAAAATATTTGTAAATATATGATAAAATTTATCATTGATTCTTTAAAATTTTTTAATGATAACATTGTTGCATCTTTTGAATGTCAATATTATAAAATGACCAAAGGTTGGCCTATGGGATTGCCTGTAGTTGCACAAGTTTGCAATTTCGTTTTATCTACATATGAGAGTAATATTTTAAATATGTGTATTTTTGGAGATATTAAAATTTACAAAAGATATGTGTTTGATGTTTTTGTCTGTAGAAACATTAATAGTATAAATTTGCTTATAGAGGAATTAAATAAATTGAATGGCTTGAAATGGACTATTGAAAAAGAACAGGATTATAAGATTAACTATTTAGATTTAATGATCACAAGAGATAACAGTATATTAAATTATAAACTAATAATTAAGCCATTGCAAAAAAGAGGATATATAAATTTTAAATCAAAAGTACCAATGATGCATAAGATGGCAAGTTTTAAATCTTTTTTGTTTCGAAATGAAAAATTATGTCGTTACCAAAGTGATAAATTGAAAAATATTGAGATATTTGCCAAGGAATTGCTTGATGTTGGTTATAAAATGGAACAAATAAACAATACTTTAAGTCAATTTAAAAAAAATTATAATTTAAAAGAAATGAAGATTAATAATAAAAAATGGATATCTATTCCATTTATTTCAAATCCACAAGTAAAATTTTTTAAGGATTTATATAAGAATGTATTTAATGTTTCATTCTACGTTCCAAACAATATTAACAAATTAGTTAATAATTCTAAGGATGTCATACC
Source organism: Epiperipatus broadwayi (assembly GCA_028023455.1). Taxonomy (NCBI): domain Eukaryota; kingdom Metazoa; phylum Onychophora; class Udeonychophora; order Euonychophora; family Peripatidae; genus Epiperipatus; species Epiperipatus broadwayi. The sequence continues at coordinate 17,057 of JAQFVV010006962.1, read as the reverse complement.
TATCAAGCAAAAAAGTAATGTCATATATTAAATTTTTTGTGATTGTATGCTATCATATATAGGTGAATCTAGGTGCAACATTGAGAAAAGAATGAAGGAACACGAATTGTTATATAAGCGTGTAAAAAATAAAAATAATGGTGATTTAATATCTTCTTCAGTTTTCTTTGATCATGAAAAAACATGTAAACATAAATTTAAATTTAATTTTGAAAATGTGAAAATTCTTCATGAAGAGAGAAACCATAGTAAAAGAAAAATTAAAGAGGCAATTTTTATAAACAGGAATAAAACACATTTGATAAATCGACAAGCTTCTAACATTAAAATACGAGATTCGTGGAATTTGAATTGATGACGTTTGCTTCCGCTTTTAGTTTTTGAATTTAATAGCAGTTGAGGCAGGTTTGAAAGTAACCGAAAGTACTTCTGCGGATTTAAAGATTGTTTGAATTGTTTATAAAACGTTTAAAAATATTATTTCAATTATAATTATATATATATATATAAATTCTTGAATAAGAAAACTGCCAACTTAATTCTATTTTAGAACCAATTTTGCACTAACTGTATATTTAAAACAGGAATACAGTAATTCTAATGGCACTGGATTACCTCTCACCTCAGGTATATGTCAATATATACCAACAAAAATATAAACACTCTACAATTTATGAGACTTAAATAATCAAGATCCCACGATTGGACATCCATTTAAACTCTTGACAGCTGTGGCCTCTATGTATATATCAAGCCATCCATGTTAGTCACCACTTAAAATAGAATGTATAATATATAATCACCTATAAAGAACAAAATACATACATGAACAAAGATGAATCGATCACCAATAATTGTGCAGCCATTTACTCATAAATATATTGGGCAATTCACCCATAAGGCAAGCTACTTAACCCTATTAACCAATGAAAGATAAATATCCCACAGGATATGAGACTTAATTAAACAGGGCCCCACAATTGGGCATCCACTTAACCCATCCTGTAACCTCTGCTCTTTTCACTTATTCACCTTATTAGATTTATAATTGTTCAGGTACCAATTCTATACAAGATAAAATAAAATTTATAATTGTAAATTGCTCTATGGCTTAGCTCAGTTCAGGTTATAGGATATGGTCTTCATACAGGATGCAAATAAAGGTAATAAAACATTTATTAATAACAATTCTGTAACACTAATTCAATTATATGCCACACATTTATTTAATTATAAAACTATTGCAAAATTATAAATTATCATATTTAATATAGAATAAATAATGATGAGGATCGGGTATCTTTTTATCTACTTCACCACCTATTCTAAACAAAGTAGAATATATTATTAGCACTAATATGGTGATTTATCATCTCCAGATAGATTAAATAAATTGACTTTTACTGGAAAATCTATATATTTTAGGGCTATGCTATGTTAACCAAATATATATATGTGTGTGTGGAAATGGAGAATCAAATGTAAATAATCAAGCAATTCATTTGGGCTTTTAATTCATTAAAACATTTATTAAAAAAAAAGTAAAAGACAAAATAAATAATAATAATAAAACAAAAAAAAAATATTATTTTATGCACCTTACTAACCAATTATATTTCTTCTACAGTAAAACCAAAATTGACTATTATTTAATATATGAATCATATATTTCCGAATATGTGTGCTTTTATAATATCTTAAATACAATGTATTTTTAAAACATACTTTTTATTAGCTTATTTATAAACTTTGATGATGCCATAAATCAATAATCTTTTATACATACTATAAAAATTTATACAACACTTGCGTGTTATAATCAGTGTATAACATCTAACACTAACTATACAAGAACAAAGAAAGGCAAGGAAAAACAATAACTAAACACTTATACTTATACTTATATAAGTGAGGGTTAAATAATATCTCCAAACTCAATCTAAATAATATAATCGTCCCTTGATCATTTCTACCTTCAACTTATAACAGACAAGGTTTTAATTCTTTATTTTTTTAAATAAATTTCATTAACAAATTGATGCATAATAAATACAATTTTTTTTAAAATAATAATTTATAGCATCACACACACATCCGAATATCTATAATCACCTATAATATAATTTCTAGATCATACAAAATAATAAATTATCATATTATAATGATATGAAGTTACATTGTTTTGTTTTGTTTTGTTTTTTTAAAGAGAAAAAAAATTGGTTATACATTTATTATCAGTAATAACAAAAATACTTATCAAGATCTCATCATTACATGTTAAGATTTTTTTAAACAAATTGAAAAATATTGAAAGTTGAAAGAAACATAATATTAGTTTCAAAGACAACAGTAAATTATAATATAAAAAAATGTCTTTCCATTGTTAAAGCATAATTTATTAAGAACGACAATAGTCTTTTTCCTTTTTATCCTAGAATTCCGTTATAGGCATAATAAATGACATTTGCATGCATTGGAATTATTTTGTTATATACGCATGGATAGCAAAGTTATACAGTATAAAATTAACTTCATGATATAAGATTAATAGATAAACTTTTTAATTTTAAATTTTATTTTGTAGAATATTGATAAAAAATTCTTAAAATTGAATATCAAGTGTTTAATTATAGCATCTAAAAAATAACTTTTAGCTAGCTTTATTTTAAACAATTGTTCCATTTTAATATTATTTAGCTTTGGTAATACTTTAAAATAAATCATAATAATTTAGCTTACATATCATCCAGACATTTTAAAGGTAGTGAATTTGGACCATCATTTGGCAGAAATTTGGAGGCTGGTATCCCTCTGGGGGGTGTCTATCTCCTCATTTTTATTTCATTCCAGTAGTATAATAAGAGAAATTCTCCACAGGTATATTATTAGAATCATTGCGATGTTTTTTTTTATATCTGTTCTAATACTCTTAGAGAGTTATTGAACCCTTTAAGTTTTTTTTTTTTTACATTTTCTTCCTTGGAGCTTTTTTTTTACTTTCCTTCAAGTTTTAAACTCTATGTCTTTTTTTTCATTCACGTCCTCTGTGTTTTTTTATTACAATCAACTTTGGAAGTGTGGCACAATTTTACTTATAAAATTTTAACAATACAATATTTGAAATAGAATAAACATAATAATAATAATAAAATTAAATATCAATTATTAATTTATAAATGTTATTCACCAATATACAAATAATCTTTATCATTTTTAAGTGTAAGATTATGAACAGTATATAATTAGTAAATAACAAATAAAATATAGGAAAGAAAATTCTAATTAATAATATATCTATATTTCTGCTCATTTTGACATGTAAATTTTTCTTCTACATACAAACATCTCTGATGTTATTCATTCTCCTCTACTACAGCCAAACATATATAATGCAAAACTCTACCAATCTGTACACCCACTTAAAGTTTTAATTTTTTAAATCCTAATTGTAACTAGAAAATTACATCTCAATTCATTTTTCTCAGATAATTAACTTTAGCCATTGTTAGCACAAATGTGAACTTCCCACATTTCTTCTTGGTGTCAACTTGGAAGGTCAACATATATATATATATATATATATATATATATATATATATATATATATATATATATATTTATATATATGTAAAAATAATTAATAAAGAATATGTATATATATATATATATATATATATACATATTCTTTATTAATTATTTTTACATTATTAAAATTGAAGTCAAAACCATAAATACTTGATTTATTATGGTCATAAAAAGCTGATGCTAAAATATAATTATCTACTATGAAATTTTGTTTCCATTTCTGATCTTGTTTTAATAATAGCAAGTGCTTGTTAGTTTTTTTCCCATGTACTTTTAGATTAACCTATATATTCACTACCACATCTACATATCCATTTCTAAATGACACATTTTTTATTTATAAATGAGGTTTTATCATTGGAGTTATTTATTAATTTGTTCAATGTAGGAGGAGTGTACAATGCAATATCACATATACCTTTATAAATTTACTTTAGAAAATTTACTTGATCATTTAAAATATATAAGGGATTGATATCCATATTTTTTTTCTTAACAGGAGAATCAATATTATTATTATTATTTTTTTTTTATATTTTGTTTTAAATTCTCTTATAACATTATAAATATGATTATCATTGTAGCCAATATTTAACAATTCATTTGAATGTATATCAATATTTTTGCCATTACCCGATGAATATTTGCAAAGACTATTATTAAAAATAAGAAGGACTTTAAACCTGCTATTTTGTGTGTCATTGGAACTTTTGATATTTATGGAATATAACTTCTTTTTACTATTAGTTTAATTATCATACAGTAATCCAGCATGCCTTGATTTCTAGTTATTTTAAGATCAAGAAACTGAATGCACATTGAATCTTCACCTGTTTTTATCAATATTAGGCCTTTAAAACCATTTAATTTTTTTAACAACTCATTAAATGTATTTGATTTACCACATACAAAAACATCATCAATATATTGATAATATACAGTGATATTATTTTGATGATATTCCTTTTTCAAAAGATTTTTGTTGTATATAGAAATTATAAAATTACATATTTGAGCAACAGAAAAAAAAAATATGATGAAAATATTTTGAAAAAGGAAAATTATCAAATAAATACTAGTGTATATTATCAATATGTTGATGATGTTTTTGTATGTCATAAACCAAATACAATTAATGAGTTGTTTAAAGAATCAAATGGTTAAAATGCTTAAGGTGTATAAAAACAGATGAAGATTTAATGTGTGTTCAATTTTTTGATCTTAACATAACTAGAAATCAATGCATGCTTGATTACTGTATGACCATTAAACCAATAAGAAAAAAGTCATTATATTCCATATAAATCAAAAGAGCCAGTGTCATACAAAATGGCAGGTTTGAAGTCTTTCTTATTTAGACATAATATTTTTTGCAAATATTCATTGTATAAGGGCAAAAATATTGAAATATATTAGAATGTGTTATTAAATGTCGGCTACAATTATAATCATATATATATATATATATATATGATTATAATTGTAATATGTATCTCTATATAATATATATATATATATATATATATATATATTATAAGAGATTTTATTACAAAATATAAGAATAAACATTTTAATAATAATATTGATTCTCCTGCTAATAAAAACATATCGATATCAATCCCATATATTTCAAATGATCAAGTAAATTTTATAAAGAAAATTTATAAAGGTATATGTGATAATGCGTGTTACATACCTCCTACATTAAACAAACTAACAAATAACTCCAAAGATAAAACCTCATTTATAAATAAAAATAGTGTCATTTATAAATAGATTGTAGGTGTGGCAGCGTATATATAGGTGAATCTACATGTATGTTGGAAAAAAGTACTAAAGAGCACTTGCTATTATTAAAAGGAGTCCAGAAAAACAAAATTGCATAGTAGATAATAATATATCAGAAACTGTTTTATACGACCATAATATATCATATATTTATGGTTTTGATGTCAATTTTAATAATGTAAAAATGTTGCAAATTAAAAAAAGTAACAATAGAATTTTAAAAAAGGAAGCTATGTTAATGAACAAATATAAACATTACTTAATTAACAGGCAAGCAGCAAATGTTAAGATCATGGAATCGTAGGAAAGTTAGTGTTTCAAAGCTTTAGTAGACAAAGATTACTGGGATAATTGAAAGCCCTCCTAAGTGGATAAATTTTTTTTAATTATTTAGTTACTGTATTTACAAATATTCCAATAAATAATTACGTATATTACTTTAAATATACAGACATCAAATGATATTATTAATTCACATGCACACAACTATACCCTCACTTCCAGGAAATATATAATTATAATCACTTGATGTAGCTCAGATAAATAACTATGTTTATTTAAAATATATCTTAATTAACAATAACTATACTTTTAGATAATATCACTGATTAAATTAGTTTAATTACTAAATAATATAGTTCTGTTTTATAAAATGAAACAAATAAACATCTAATCAAATCATGAGACTACGAAGTGAGTTTGCAAGTGGCAGAGTAAATACATTAAGCTAATCTCCCACTGGATATCACCTTAACCTTTTCGATGTTAGTTACGGAGACGCCACGTCTTTTGAAAAATTTTTGTCTGTATGCGACGCGATGTGATGCGTTTAATGGTTGCATGCGCCATCTCTTGGTCAATTTTGGTCACAATTTCTTCATTTTAGACTTATTTGATAGGAAATTCAATGCTTTCAATTTTAGTTCTAAAAACATCCGCATATAGTGTTATACTTTTTCAAAAAAATCAATAATTTTGACAGCCGACTTGTTACACCCCTCTGTCTTTGTTCTCTGATTGGATACTACCAAATCTTCTAGGCGTGTTTCTAAATGACAGATTGACAAACGAGCAACACTAACAAAGACAATTCACGTTATACACATTCGTAATGATTTTGTTGTAATAATTACATTTATTGCAATTTTTTATGTTCACAAATAATAAAATATAGTTCTCTATCAAAATATAAAGTTTGACTTGGAAAATTTTAAATATTAGAAGAAAAATACATTTGGAGAAATATCCGTAACAAAAAATAATTATTGCTACATAACGTAATCAGGAAATTCCTAAGGCGTGTTTCTAAATGAAGATTCAGACATGACAACGGGTTCGTAATTGAAGTAAATAATAACATCTATCGTAATTTTTTACATTCATAAATAAGATTTGATGTTACTTTATGGAAATATAAAGTTTGATTTGGAAAATTTTAAATTTTACAAGAGAAATAAGCAAACTGGAAATAAAAAGAGAATTACTCGACCGCTGTTGATCTGAATAACGGCACAATCATTGGTTGAGTTATAGTTCTTTTGTTTTACTGCTAACTATTTTTTACACATTTTTTAAATATTTTTTGACAGTTATTAACATTATTTTTATTTTTCGTTACATTTAACCAATTTGAATCTAAAATTATTTAATTTTTAGAAGCTGAATTAAAAAAATTCTGTGTATTTTAGATTAATATTTTAACAAAAGAACTGATTGCAAATGACACAGACCAATCACATTGTTCTCAGATTTAAGTAGAGGGCCACTAGCTAAAAGAATCAGTTTAAGTAGAGGGCCAATAGCTAAAATCTTCAGTGAAAGGGTTAATGGCATAAGAATACTATCCTTATTCCTATTACTTAAATACTACATTTATAGTATTCTTATGTCTTTAATCAAAACTAATTAAGTAAATTACCTTTAACAAATTAATTTAAATATCTTTCTTAAAACTAATTTAACTCAAATTATCTCAGGTTCTCTTAAAATAATGATAAATTAATTATAACTTTTGTAATCAAGTATGATAATGGATTTAATATTATTCCTAACTACAATTTAATAACAATAATAATAACAAATAGTAATACTAATCTTTAATCTATAATTCACTCTCCTATCTTTCTATTTATAATGTTATTCTTGTTTATCTTATAATAAAAATGTAATATAATTTTTTATTATCCATACGGCATCTTAGATAAATATGTTTAGCATGATATCATAATCTGAGAATATGTGGCAATCATTACTAATATAATTTAATGTAAATATTGTTAATTATTCCATGACCATCATAATGATATAATAAGTGAAACTTCTTAAACAAATATATCAAAAAACATTATGATGCTGAAATAATTTTATTTATGATGTGCAAATACTATGTCTTCATTATAATTATCTGTGATTGTGTAATTGTGATGTGAAGAAACTGAGTCAACAGCAAGACTATAAAACACATTTAACAATTTTATTAACAAACATAACAATAAAATTATTTACATTATTTACATTTTGATAGAATTCTATTTATTCATATTCAGGTATTTTTTCAAGACAAATCAAATGTCTTAAAATATAAGATGTAAAACATTTTATTAAATGAGCTCTTATTTTCAAAATATTATTATAATTTTTTTATCACAATTGTTGGATTTTATTAATTAATAGGTTGTAAAAACATATAAGTAATACTTTTACTATGAATTTATTCTTGTTATTTAGTTTTTTTTAAAAAAATATTATTCTGTATAGTCATTCTTCAATAATATTTATGTGAACAACCTTAATTCATAGCCTACCATCAAACTAAGCTACATACTAATTATTACTTTAAACTTTGAATATCATGTTTGTATTAGTGTGTTGTTATAGAATTACTTTTGTAAAACTTTTGACTACTTTCATTCATTAAACACAATTCAATCTATTACTTTTACTTGTAAATAAAAATATGCATTAAAGTATGTCTTTAAAATTCTTAATAAGTAAATAATATCATTATCATACCTTTTTAATTATCAATTATTTATTTCATAAAATACATAAATATCATTTTAAATATAAAAAAATTTATGATTCTTTCACTGATGAAATTATGTTTTTTATAATTTTTACACTTATTTTACTCTAAACAACATAACTTATCCAATTTAACAATTCTATATTTCCAAACCTATTCATTATTTCCAATTTTAAACTACCGTCTTTTACAAGGTAATGCAATAAATTTCAATAACACATAAACTAGTAGGCATATGGGGTAAACTATAACTTCAACTTAACATCTTTATTAACTAACCATCATGGGCACAGTGTACACAAAATGAGGTATAACTTATTTGTTTAATAACCTCTACTGCCAAATATAATGTCCAGGCTATTTATTCAGCGCTATGGCAGATTAAATTTTAACACACAGAAAAATAAACACTGCCATGAATATACACAAGATATATGGCTATGTTAGCTATACTTGTATAAACAACAATATAGTATATTCTTTGTCCCATGTAAATAAATCCTACATACAATATTATCCTGGTTTTATATAACCCAATCCCAAGATATTAGCATTTAAAATTCATCACTTTACAACGCTAAATTTATGTTCTCATTTCTATAATAACAAATAAATTCATTTTTAGAATAACAGTCTAACTAACTAATAAGACAAGATTATTTCATTTTTTAATAGTTCTCAAACTTAAGCATAAACAATCAGAATCAATGCTATATTTTTAATACTTTAAATTATTCAACAAAAACATCGAATTCAGTTATAATAGAATCATATACTTATATTTCTTTTATGCTCAAATATTGTTATGATATCACTAAAATTATGCATATTCTTAAATAACTAAACAAATGATAAATTATGTGTAGGTACCATGTTTTATATATGCATCCATACATCTGCACAAAATAACAAATCACATTTTAAAACTATTAATAATTTATATTATTAACATAAGTAATTTCTGTTGACAATTACTTATTTAATGTATTCTGGATCACAATCTAAATAAATCATTTTATTATCATTTATTCCACATTATCACACTTTAAAATATATTAAGTTTTTTTAAAAAAATTATTATTATAGATTTTTTTCTTTACAATAAAATTTTAATTACTAAGTTAGTAAATAATTTAATGTTTTATGTTTCTACACTATATCTATACTATGAATAAATATTACTATAATTTTGTTAGTAAAAAATAATTTTAAAACCATATTTACAATAACTTTATGAGAATTTCTTGTGATGAAATGTTCTTTTCTTTATAATAAGTTCATTACAGGAAGTATCTTTTCTTCTGGTAAAAAAAAACATTAATAACACACTTTTGACGTCAATAATCATGCTGCTCTGGTTCTTAACATTGTAAAATATAATCCAAAATGACAGTTCAAGTTAAATACGGTACATTTACTTTTATTCTATAAGACTTAAACTAATATAATTAATATTTTTCTTATCTCCTAAAACTTTAAGATACTTAAGCATTTATTGCTAGGTAAATATCTAATTTAAATATTCTACATACAAATAAATTTTCAAATTCTTGTAAATTGTCCATATTTACTTAGGTTCAATATCTTCTGATACAAATAATAAACTTCTTCCAATGTCTACTAAATAAATTCAGAAACTTTCTGTATGCCCAGCATACTTTAATTACTAACTTGGAATATTTTTTAAAAATATGATATAAGTCATATTTATAAAATGATCTTAATTTTTATATTTTCTAGGGAAAATTCCAGTTTTAAAATATTTCCAATATTTTTTTCAGAAAGAAATATCTCGACATTTTAAAATAATTACTTGGTCAAATTTAAATGTTAGTTTTTTTTTTCCTTTAAAACCATTTTTCCATCGTATTTTAAATAAATTCTCCTCATAAAATATATTATATCATTTCACTTTATATTTTTTGATGAATTTTTTTTTTATATTTTCTCTGTGATGTTCTTTTTATGAAATTTAGTCTTAAATCAATATGACTTATCAACACAGGCAAAATTATTTGCTTTATACTATAATAACATTTGAACACTTCCATTAATTTTTTTATATTATGTGATGACTTCTTCATGTTTAAATTAATGACAAATTGAACAAAAACAGACAGCTAAGTAAGGAATTATTTAATTTTAGCCCTCTTTCTCCATATCATGATCTTGTAATATTAAACTACTGTATTTTTATAAAAATTGAAGTTAAATAAAATTGATTATTACACTACTAACTACTTTACTGAAATTGTAGAAATACTAACCATGTTATAAGAGTATGCTGTCAGTAGAATGAGATAAAAGATTAATAATCTTCTGCTAAAACCTGAACTGCTCTTAAATAATCCAGCTGATTCCAACTCTGATTGGTCCATTAAACAATCCTTACCTCAAATTATCTGGGACCATGACTGCTGGTTTAAATTTAAAGTTAATAATAATTCGTTAAATATTTATTTTTATTATATTATTCAATTCTTAATTAATTTTCACATTTTATTTACACTTACTAAAGACTTTTAATTAACTTTTAAAAATCACATTTCAATATTTATTACCATTTTTACCTTCATTTTAAACTTAACGTCTTTACTTTCAACAAAAAACATAAATCTGATTTTATTTATTATATTCACTTTAAAAATCCAATTTAACATTTATAACAGATAATATTATTTTATTTCAAACATATGTGTGTGTCACATGATTTACAAAACTAAATAAGACAATAATAATTTAAATAAAACTAAGAATAATAATTTAATTTATAAAATATTACATAATCACTATTATATCACAATTTTAAAATTATTATTTTAATATTATAAAACCAAAAAAAGTACACTTTTCTCACACATTATTATTTTTTAATCAAATGATTTTAAAATATAGTCCTTAGATACAATTATTATTACTAAATCTATTTGTTTAACTTTAAAGCATTACTTTTAAAATTTACCCCAATTATTATTTATAAGACTTATTAAATCAGTATTTATTATGGTCAATTCTCCCATCCATACAATCTTATAATGATTTTTAGTTAACTGTTTTCTTACAAATACCAACCTAATATTATACATCAACAACTTTACTTGCCTTAACTAAATTATTCAAAGATTATTAACACACAACCTACATCATCCCTTATTTAACTTTAAAATTTAAAATTTTCAGTAAATTATTAGAAATAATCCATTTGAACCTAAACAAAAGGGTACTATATATATATATATATATATATATATATATATATATATATATATATATATATATATATATATATATATATATATATAGTGCCTTTTTCTACAGGTCAAAATCAGCTCATCGCAGCAAATTATTAAAAAAAATCAATTTAGATTGTGTTCCCTTCATGTGTTAGTTATGTTGTATTAATAATATCCTAAAAGTATGATTTGAAGCTAAATAAAATTATGTAATGCATAAAATTATGATAAATCACTTAAGAAAAGGTAAGTAAAGCTAAAAAATATTATTACATATGGTTGCAAAAGCTGGCCATAATAAATAATGCAGCTATAAATATTTAAAAGTATGTTTAAATGGTTCAATTTTAATAGTCTTACACTTATAGTTAAATAAATGTTATATTTAATTTTATAAATTGTATTTATAATTAATATATTATATTTTATAAGTAAGTTTTATGGTAGGAAAAGTTATATTTAATTCTATATTTTCCAAATTATTCTTCCAAATTTTTATTTGTATTATTTTATTTAATACAACCAGTGTTGCAATTTATTATTATTCCCAGACAGAAAATCAGATAGTCTGACTTGGCTATTAGTCATGTGACTTGTATAATATATGGTTATACATACATGCTTGCTAGTGTTTAGATTAGTAAAGTTTAAAATATTTTAAAATTGCATTATATAATTGGATATTATTATTACCTATCATAAAAGCAAATATTAAATTAGTCATATTAAATGTTTTAAATAATGCTATAAAAATGAAGACAGTTAATCAAACTTAAATATATTGTTTTAAAATAATCTAGATAAATTAAATATTGAGAGTGGGATTAATTTATTAAATATTGTTTTTAAAAGTTGTTTAAAGGTATTTAATTACTTTAGTAAAGTAATAATTGATTTAAAAGTAATATTTTAAATAATATTTTTAAAGTTATAATACATCATATTTTATTTTTGAAATTTAATTGTGTAAGAATGTAACATTATGTAAATTTTGTATCGAATAAAAAGTAAGAATCCACCAATAGGATGAGGTATTTTCTAGGATATTAATACCATTGCAGGGGGTATCAGGGATGATTAAAGATGATCAAACATATCAGTGATCTGTATTAGTATCTATTGAGGTGATAGTAATTTTAATTTTTTATTATTTTAGTCAATTTTTTAGTGCTCTCATACAATTTATTTGCACATCTAATAGGACATTTATTTTAAAGTATTTCCAAAAAGAGTGTAAAATAAATATAATTTAATAACTTCATTTTAATATGCATTGCTAATCTTAAATACTTTTTCCTGGAGTATTTATCAGAAACTTAACATAAATTTGCAATAAAAATATGTAAATGCTGATAAGTAAAATGTACTTAATGGAAATTTAAAAAAATAGATAGAATAATTGTGACCATAATATTAATAAGAGGACTATCCCAGTAAATAAATTATTATTGTGGACAATGTACAGTAATCTTAATAGAAAAGCTGTTTGCCGATTAAAAGTAAAATACACATTATTTCATAGAGCAACAAGTTAGTTTTGTCCAAGATTAATAGGTAACATGACAAGTATATTATATAAAAAATTATGGAAACAATGCTACAGAAATAAATGTTATATCTTTTTTGAAGGAAACATTATAAATATTTGCAAGAAATTATTTTAAGTAAAGACTAATGGAAAATATTTACAAAGGTGTATGTTATAAAACCTGAGTAAATAGCATTATACACATTTATAAATTGTTTTAAAAAACAGAATTTTAAGATAAAAATTAAACCACTGAAAATAAGTAATAAATGGCAATAAATTTTACTAAAGAAGAAGCCTACAAAGAAAAAGAACACAGGAATAAATAAAAGTATGTGATTATAGACATATCCTATATTGCACAAATTGTTTATCTGGATAGTCCGAGCTAAGCCAATGGGATATGATGCACCACTATGCTGACATGGAATACTATAGTATAGAAGCTTCAATGAATTATTTTTATTATTATGATTTTAATAATCATCGTTATGGACTATAGAAACCAAAAACTATTATTCTATAACTCTTTTAGGGTGAATCAATGATTATTTTATTTAATTTTTCAAGATTTTAAAAGATGTCATATTTTTTTATTATTCATGTTTAAACTTCACCCACATTCGCCAAAAACAGTTTTGTTTTGTTTGTCATTATTAGCAATGGGGGAGTTGTTAAAATTGCTCTTGAGAAGAATATGTTTTTAAAAAAAGGAACTCTCAAGAAAACAAAATATTTGAACTGTATAAAGAACATTTGTTTTCAGCTGGTAATTAAGTAAATATAGTTTTCACTCATTTATTAATTTTTAAATGTAATTATTTTTGGTTTATAAAAGTAGGAACATGAATATTAACTTATTGATAATATTCTAATCTTATAGTAGAACAATTTAATAATTTAAATAGGAACATTTAAAGATAAAAGTATGGATGTGTTTTCATGTATGCAATATTGTATCTAATTGATGGAACAAGAAGACTCCAAAAGTGATGACAAGTCAATATCACTTGGTAATAGTTAATGAATATTAATATATTTTATGATGTATTTTTGTTGTTTTCTTTGTTTGCAGATTGCCTATAAATTATAAAGCATGGAGGTATGAATGTTAAATTATATGTAAAGTCATTTGTACAACACTTTTAAATTATTAGATTAGAATTTATTTTGAGAATTTGTATACTATAATTTTATACGAGTAATATAACACAGTAGGATGATGAATATTATGTGATTATTTTAAAAACTTTCATATTATTGGATGTTCAAAGTATTTATATGACTAGTTTGTATGTGTTTAGAATATAAAATAAAAAAGTAAAGCAAACTTTTCTTGTGGATTAGTGAGATCGCTCTAATTATAATTGAATTTTGTTTATTATTTTGAATATGCAAGTTCATTATTTGTTGATGTAAGATGTGATAAATCTTTTTAGGAAATAATGATAAGGTAGTGACTTACTAGTTATATGGTGAACATAAACCCAGCGATGATATTTAGGTAGGATGTAATAAGGGAATATGAATAGTATTTTATAATCTTAGTAGATATGCAATACAGTTAACAAAACTCTATAGGTGTATATTTATTTGTGGTCAGGGTCTATTTTTTAAGTATTGATGTTTTAATAAAGCTGAAGGAATAGCCTTAACATCATTGATAGTATTGGAGGGCATTAGACAGAATAGGTCATGCCTCTTTTTCTAATATATACACTGAGCCATGGTATTTTTCTCCGATATGTGCTATGAGTTATACTCTAGATTTCTTCCCTAGCCTACACATCTATTTGCTATCTAGATTTTCAAAGTAACTACATCACACAGTATGGTATATTTTAAAATAAATAATTGATAATTTAGAGTTTAAGATATGCTATTGTCTTAATAAGATAAGTTCATTTACTTGTAAGAAAAAGTATAGTTTGTGCAAATTGGAATTGAAAATCCAACAGATTAAGAAGGAAAAAGAATCATAAAATATGTATTAGATTTTATTTTGGAAAATAAAATAAACTTCAGGAGTAAATATGTAAAGCAAAGTTGCTTTTGAAATATTAAATAACTTTTCAATATTTTATTTCATTTTAAATGAGTACTGTATATTTTTAAAATACAATGTTATAAAGTAAAATGATATAAATAATAAGCATAGATATAATTTTATATTTATTAAATAATAAAGAATATATCAGTGATTAAAACTATATAGTAGTAGAGTAATATTAAATGGGATATGTATTATATTTAATAGTCATTGTGTAGTGAACAATGATATCCACACAATTTAGTAATAAATTATCAGTAGATATTTTTTTAGATATGATATCTTTTAACATTGCAAAATGAAATTTTCTAGTAAAAAATATCCATGCTCTCGATTATTATTATTATTTTGTTTTTCCATACTATGTTTCAATAGATGTTTAATTAAAAAGAAGCATAGTTAAATAATAGTTAAAGATAATATATTTTAAATAAGCATAAATAAATGTAATTTTATCATAAAATTGATCCCAAAAAGATAAATAAAATTGTATTGTTTTATTATTATTACTTAAAGTCAGATCGAAGACTTAACTACATTCTAAATAAAAATGTATAATGGTGCAAATTGAGGATATCCAGTGTAAATACTGTAAATAAATTGTTTATTTTATTTTATTGTTATAATAAAACTTTGTTAAAATTTGTTTTTTCAAAAGTTTGTGTGTTAAGACTGATTTTTTTTTCTATTCAAATGCATGATACATCCAGAATAGTAGAATCAAACATATAATTTTTGCACAAAAATAAATAAAGTATTATTTTAAGAATTTGAATATATTTTCATAAAATTTATTTATTTAAGAAATCACATTTTACATTATCTTATGGTCATACATTAGTTATCATAATAGTATATCAAATTATATGCTATCTGTTGCCACACATATATTTTCAGATTACCAAAAGCTACCACATTTTTTTCTTACATTATTATATGAAGATAAAATATTGTATTATAGTATTTTTATTATTTTATTATGGTAATAAAAATTATAGTGAAGAAAAGATACATAAAGTTAGTCCATCCAATGAAGAATATTATTATTATTATTATTTGTTGTTGTTGTTGTTGTTGTTGTTGTTATTATTATTATTATTATTATTATTATTATTATTATTATTATTATTATTATTATTATTATTATTATTATTATTATTATTATTATTATTATTATTATTATTATTATTATTATTATTATTATTAGTTAAGTGTTGTAGAGTATGACATAAAAACCCCTTATCATGTTTTACTACTATGATTTTAATTAACCTAGACTAGTATTATGAACCTGATATTTCATTGAGTTAAATTATAGTAGATAAAAGATTAAGATTTAATTATGACTTTAATCTTAATGAGCAGGAGTTATTAAAGTCATAAGAATACTATAAGTTTATTTATTTGAGGTGATAATAGGGGGAATAGTATTCTTATGCCATTGAGGTAGTATCCTATAGGATATTGGCTCAATATAATATTTCTTGTCACCTGTATTTTCACTTCCAATTTATTTTATAAACTGAACCTTATTCTTATTTTTTTGAATTTGAGCGAGTGGAACATTTAATATTAATGCAGAATGTTTTATTTATTAACTATTTGCATTTACACAAACGTAATCACTAACTGAGCTAACCCATTTTTACTTTATATTATATTGCCCAGAAGTGAATATGCAAACGGCATGGTTAGATAATATATATATATATATATATATATATATATATATATATATATATATATATATATATATATATATATATATATATATATATATAGTGAGACATTAATAGTATTATATTGTAATTATGTCTCATAATATTATAAATAAATAGGATGATTAAA